>PVIC010011171.1:0-25990 GCA_004025085.1 Thryonomys swinderianus
CCTTTATGACACATTTTTGTATTGTTTCTTGAAATATGACAGAAGAAGTTAAAAGCATTCATGTGAGAGGAATTATAAAGGAAAAGCTAGAAAAATCAGCTTTCAAAACTGTTTCTAACTTCTAGTTTCAGCCCTGGACTGTAAAGTGCTCGGGAGTCAGAATTTTAATACTTACAACAACAAAGAAGTTAAACAAACAAAAACTCTTGTGACTTTTCTGGAATCCAGGAGAAAACTGAAAACAGCAAAACAGAGCCCCACTTCTCTAGATGGAGCCACAGATTCCCACACTGGCTATCCTTCTCCATAGTGTACTCCACCAAAGCAGTACATTGGTTAGAACACTCAAATGCTACTCTTATGAATTGGCAGAGGTTGAAAGGAGACTCAATTTCTCCATGAATATTAGAAATTCTTAGAGATAGAGCTTTATAAGATTCCTCACACTTCCACAGGTTATATGTGCGGAAAACTCATTCTTACATCTTTTATCTCAAAGTTTCCCTTTAAAAATCAAGCACTCATAGGTGGGGCTTTTCAGAAGAGGCTGGATCTAGGGTATGTGAATATGGTTTAAGAGTGTGTGATTACTAAATAAGTCTATTGATTAATTCAGCATAATTATGGGTGTGGATCATGGGAAGGCACTGGATGTGGGTGGCACTAGACAATAGGTTTGTAGATAGGGCAAGGTTAAGAAGGAAAGTGAGGCTCGCTGCTCACTGCTTGCTGCTTCTTACCTGCCCTGCCATGAACTGTTTTTCCTCTGCTACACAGCCCTGCTTTGGAACCAGTGGACTATGGACTGAAACGTCTACAAACTGAGCTATAATAAACATTTTTCCTTTAACTTGTCTCAGCAATGAAGAAGGAACTATGACATTCATCAGTTCTCACTCTGAAGTTTATATCGTTGGAGGAAGTATAGAGTAATTCCTATGAATTATGCCCAGAATCTTCTCCTATTCACCTATTCTCCAAAAGAGAAGACTTGGTTAGATCTCTTTGTTAGATCTCGTTTATCTCAGAAGATATTTTTCTCTCTCTCTCTTTCTCTCTCTCTCTGTCTCTCTGTCTGTCTCTGTGTGTGTGTGTGTGTGTGTGTGTGTGTGTGTGTCTCCTTTCCTTGCTCTGGATTTTCTGTCTTATCTAAGGTGAGGACAAAAGCTATAGAGCTTAGTATATCAAAAATATTTTGATGCAAAATATTCTTATACAGTTACAAAAGGTAGTAGGGACAAAGGGTTAAGAAACTACATTCCTGCCCGGCATGGTGGCTCACGCCTGTAATCCCAGCACTCGGGAGGCAAAGACAGGAGGATTGCTGAGTTCAAGGCTTGCCTGGGCTACATAGTGAGATCAGAACCAGCCTGAACTACAAAGTGAGACCATGTCTCAAAAAAAAAAAAAAAAGAAAGAAAGAAAGAAACTACATTCCTGTAAAAACAGTTGTGAAATCACAGTTCTTGAACAATCTCATTAAATCCCTGAGGCCCAGTTGGAAAATTATAGAATCATCCCTGTCCCAGCATTCTTACCGGGATACCAACTGAATTCCAATATGATAACAATGAATTATATCTGAAAGAGCTGTAAAACACGGTTTCCTTCTCAGGAGAGGCACTTAGAGAAGCTGAAAATCAAGAGAAATGAAATAAAGATGCCAAAGGGATGTGCAACTTCTGACAACAATCTCCATTAGCTGCAACCAACATTAAACAAAGGCTAAACCAGTATCTAACCAAGTTAACACAGCTTCTCTCATAGAAGTCCTGGTTAATTTGGTTCTTATTTCTTCTTACAGTATACTTGAATATGGATAGAAAATTAGAAGCTATTCACAATGCAAAGGAACATGCACTGTGAAGACAAAGCCATCAACAAAACCATACTGTCTTGAAGAACTCATCAGAGAATATAGAGTAAACAACAGCAATTGTGTCCAAGACTTTATAAGTTTACATCATGCAATAGAGATAAACCACATTAGTGGAAAGACGGGACTTCAAAAGAAGAGTCAAAGAAATGGTGGACGAAAAATACTGTTTTTGTTTGTTTGTTTTTTGTTTTTTGTTTTTTTGAGACAGGGTTTCACTTTCTAGTTCAGACTGGCCCTGAGCTCACTATGTAGCCCAGGCAAGCCTCGAACTCAGTAATCCTCCTGTCTCTGCCTCCTGAGTGCTGGGATTACAGGCGTGAGCCACCACACCAAGCCAAAAAATACTGTTTTTGATGGGCTAATTAATATATAAGATGTGATGAGGAAGGAATCAGTATCCTGCCCGCAGATAACTCAGACTTCATATACTGAGAGGAAAAAAAAAAAAAAAAACAGAAAAGAAAATAGAGCAGAAAAATTTTAAAAGATCAGCAAGGAACCTTGGAGAAATTTCAGAAAATGAGATAATGGAATGGGTTATCAAATTTATTAACAGAAAAAACACAATTCCTAGTTTTTTCTTTTTTAATTTTTTAATTGTGAAATAAGTACATTTTATATACACATTGTGATCACATTCAACATTGAGAATTTGTACCAGTATATGATATGTCTTATTTCTCATTTTTTCTAGGATACTCAGAAAAGTCCTCCTGGTTATTTTATATGGTGGTATCTGAGCACCTGTTTAAAAAAGCAGTGAGGGGCTGGGGATTTAGCTCAAGTGGTACCGTGCCAGCCTTGGATGCACAAGGGCAGGAGTTCGATCCCCAGTACTGCAAAATAATAATAATAATAATAATAATAATAATAATAATAATAATAATAATAATAATAATATAAAGCAATGAGATTTTATTTTTTTATTTAGTATTTTATGCTGATAATAATTTAGCAAATGGTGACCAAGCATCCAGATAGACTGGGTAACCAAACTGAACCACAGAACACTGCCTGAAACTAGAGTCCTGTTTGTCACCTGCACATGGGTAACTAAGTCCACGGTCTTCAAAGGGTTCAGCATGTTGTACTGGTGATGAGTAAGAAACAGCGGCTCAGAAGTGCCTTGGAAATTTAGCTGGCAGGCCTCCGAGGTGACGGAGTCTCTTCCAAAATTCAACATCTTCTCCATGAACACCAGATGGAGCCCTGGCTGGGCCACTGTCTGACTCCCTGGAGACCTCACCCCCCACCCCATGGTAGATCGGTCCTATGAGCCAGTGGCTGGCAACCCTAAGGCCACCTGCCACACATGTGAGTTTGGCAGTGTCTGGAGATAAGAGTTTTCATTTCTTTTGTTTATTCCAGTGCTAAGAACTGAACTCAGTTCATTAGCTATAACTAAATCCCCCTTATTTATTAGTTTTTGAGACTGGCTTTCAAACTCAGTGATCTATCAGTAAGTTGTGCAGTGGAGCTCCCACTTCCAGTCCTTCTGTCCCAGCATCTAGGATCCCAGCATCCTAGCTTCCAGGCCTGCACCTTCATGCCTGGGTTGGAGACATTTATGCTGTCAGCGACACTAAGTCACTCCCAGTTGTTAAGTCTAAATTTCTTTTCTGTTTAACTTATACTTAAACCCGTCTCTGAACTTACCTAGTTCTATTACTTGAGCCTGCATTTAATCTCACTACTTCACATGATTCTTTCATTTCTTCTTGTGACTCTGATGTTCCAAATCCAACGCAATACATATCAATAATTCATACAGCACATTATTTTGATTAGATAATTAATTTCTAGTTAAATTTCTGTAATTCTTGTTAGACTTGTGAGTCACTCTCACATATGTGTTAGACTTAATTCATACTTCTGTGAACACTTAACTTTTTGAAATGTAAATTGCACTTTTGCCTTGGGTTGAAGCCAAAATATCAGCAGATATTTTAGCCTCAAGGCTGACAGAAGTTATCTATCACTGAATAATCACTACTGCTTAAACCACGTTAGCACAACATTCTCTGAATTTCTTTGTTCATTTTCAAAATTTATTAGGCATTTGAATTTTCAGAGGATTGGAAAGGCAGGTAGTCAAGACTTTATGAGGATTTATAACTCTATATTTCATTAAATATATGTCTGGAACTAGTGCTTTAATAGGAAAGAAAAGGCTTTTAAATTTTAAAACAAGGTAATACAATGGCTTAAAAGGAGAAATGAATGGAATTTCTATAATATATCAAAGATATATTTGAGCACATAGAGCAGTATGTATACTTTTTTTAAGGACAACAAGTATGTTTGCTAGTTTGAATTTGAGAGATTTTGCTTTATAGGATAAGCTATAGCACATCAAAGAAGGAGAGCAATACAATCAAAGTGAAAATAGAAGAATAAATGGTAAGAATGAGAAATATGACAAATTAATGAGAACGAGGAAGGGGGAAGTCCAGATGCTCCCCACCAAAATCTAGAAACCAAGAGTTCTGCCACTGACAAAATTAACAAACATTTTTCTTCCTGTTTCACAATATCTATTTTTTATAGTTTGGACTTCATTTATGCCTTCACTTTCTCTAGAGAAATGATGTGGTAAGGGGGTACAGGGGAAAGCAAAGAAGGAAAAGAAAAATATGATGGTAAGAAGAAAAAGAAATGGAAATAAAGCTTATGTATATGGCGGGTAGAGGGGTTGTAGGGAAGGCAGGGGAATGGAAAAACCTGAGAATCAAGATGTATCATGTACAGGTACAAATTCTCAACCAATATGATGGAGAATTCTCAATGTGATCAAAATATAAACCTAAAGTATACCGATAAATTCAATTACAACAAATTAAGAGCAAGTTTGGCACATCACGTAGGTTGACTAGTCAGAAATAATTCACGTTGCTGTTTTTGAATGAGTCAATAAAGTTATTGAGCTAAAAATTGAATGTGGGTTAAGAGTTAGTGTTACATGTTTTGTTAATTGTCATATCATTTGTCTTTTGTCAAGATGATACCGAGTCATTTTCATGTAGAATTTACTAATAGGTATGCTTCTCAGTCTAAGCCTATTGCTGATTAGAGACACTTAATCAGTCCTCCAGGACATCCACTGGACCATTTGCTGTCTTTTTCTGTAATGTATGTACATGTAGTGAGAAGCTTTTCTCTTGATAGATGAATGTCTATGTATTCGTACTAAAATTTGGATTACAAATCTTTTTATTGTCATAGAAAAAGTTCAGAAAATTGTGACCCCATAATCACCAGAGAATTGTTTTGTAGGTATTAAACTTGATGCAATTCTTAGAAATGATTATCTGGAGAAGTTATAATTTATAGCAAATTTTCAATAAAAAATATTTTTTAAAGCTCTTCTTAGTTTTCTATGAACACTGGACACTGCTTAAAAATAACTGTGGATTTAATAATCTCTGATATGCAACCAGCATAGTAATAAATAAAAACCACATTATTTTCTATTTCTCCACCTGGTTAAATTTTTAGGGAAAGCAGTATCTCAGAAAGTCCTTCCAGATAAGATTCTGTTTCCAATGTTTTGTTAGGAAAACTAACAATTTTAATTAAATATTCATTGTGTAGATCTTTAATTCATGCCTGGGTGACCCTGACAGAAAATTTTTCCAGAAGACAAAGTGTATGTCTGTCTTTCACCCAGGAGTTGACCTATTGGCAGGGCCCGAGACTCACCTGGATGGATGAGGTCTAATGCCAGCTCGGAGAAGTCGTGCAAAGTGCTATATGGCAAAACCTTCATTCCTGGCCGTGGTGACTCAAGTGTTAAACAATTGTGCCTTGATATATCTTTAAGTGTGTCACTTGCTACATAGCTCCAAAATACTGCAGTTTAAGACGGACAGATTAATCATCTATATTCTCAGCCTGTTACTAATGAGGAAGCATTACATGCAAATGTAAAACGGTGATGTGTTTATAGCCCAACCTGCTTTGATTAAAATTAATAAAGAGAGAAGACTGTGAGGAGGTAGGATTCTCACCAGCTTTGTATCCTTTCTCTAAATGTATCTCCCTAGTGTTCAGCATGCTTTATCTGGCTAAATGTTAGAAGATTATGCTAATTAATAAACAAGAGAAGACAGCAGAAGGGATGAACTGAACATTAATTTATCCTGCTAAAGGCTTTAAATAAAATCTTCTCAGACCACGAGGGGGGAAAATAACTTGGACAGCCTTTTAATGGCACACAGCTACTAATGAATATTCCTTTTATGAATAATTTTTGCTCAACCACATAAAAGGGAACATTTGAAATTCAATACTTAAAAAAAATGCTGCAAGAAATTTCCATGCCCTGTTCCACAGAACAGAACATTTTATGTTTTATTTTATTTCATCTTGTTTTAAGCTCAGTGGGTTTGAATTTGTTAGCTCGCTGGATTGTAAAAAAATACCTCTGTAGAAGACTATTATTGAAGTGCTTTGTCACTGAAGCAGAGAGCCGACATCCTGCAGGATTATCCTGCTAGTGATTTCATAGGCAGGGCCCACTAGAGCCATGTCTATTTGTTGTGCTGACAAGCCACAGACTCTAAAGTTCTCAAAGAACTGAGTTATGCTTAGCAACATCTCTGCCATTTCTGACAAGAAAGGGAATACTTAGAAAATGTCCACAGTTTTTGAAGCAACAGAGAACTGTCCCTGTAATCCACCAGCTTTCCACACTGGGAAATATCAAGTTGTTCAATGCACAGTTTCACACAAGTCCTCTCTGTAGACACTGTGTGGATTTGGTATGGTCACTAAAACCTAGAGTGCTCGCTGTGCTTATGGAGAGTAGGGCCTTGGTAGAGAGCTGTACAGCAGATGGACTCCTGCCAAGCTCAGGATTCTCTGTGTCATCAGAAATAAAAAAAATAAAAATAAGACAACTCGGGTAGATTTTCCACAACATAGAGGCCCCCAGGAGAAACAAAAAAAAGCAGTTTGAAGGGTTTGAGGAAGAAATCACAGGGGGAGAAGTAAAGTGATTAAAAAGTCAGCAATCAGCCCAGTGGGAGGGAGAGAGAAAAGGGAAACTTTCTTGATTTAAAAAGCAGAGGGTTGAGTGGAGACCTAATCTTCAAAGAAAAGAAATACTGCTTAGAGAACAAAGAGCAGTGGCCTTATCTGTTAATTGAGGAGATGTTAGAAGTTTAGAAAGTAGAATGTGGAATAGGCCTTGAAAAGAAATTTAAACTTTCAGTTAGGAAACAAAGAATATATGCTACTGACTAAAATTACAGGTTTACCTTTGGTAGAAGTTTCCATATTGTTCTGGAATCTTTGACTGGATCAACCCTACCAACTGCATTCAAAACTACACATTTGTTTTTAAATTCCTTCCTCGTTTTCAATTCTACTTCACAGATTCCAAGAGAAGACATCTTCGACGTAGAACCAACTGCAGAGAACACAAATTCTGCATTTCTGAACAGTTTCTTAAATTGTAATGTTATGGGTCAGAAAATCTCAATAAGGAATCACTACATCAGTGCTAACCAGAATTCTCAGAGGAAATATTAATTGAATTTCAGTGCTGACTTACATTAAATTAAATTAATGGTGAGTTTCAATTTGAATTGTGTGTTTAGTATTTAGGCACCTTAATTCTGTTTTAAAGATACCAAAGTATAACATGGAAAATTGGTACCTAAGGAACAACTCTTCAGTGTGATAATCAATAGATCCATGAGAAAGTTTTAATGATACACAAAATAGGAAGTTGTCTTTCTCATTGTGCTGGGGGCTAAAGACGTTCCTTTGACAAGGAAGAATAAGACAGGAAGTGGAAATGAGCTAAGGAATGGGAGATAGTCACTCATTTTTCCAACTGGAAAAAAATTAAAAGGGTCAGGCCCAGTGAGCAGTCTGTCGAAGGGTAGATGCTAACAGTCAGTGAGAGGATTTAAGTACCAGCAAGACAATAGTTCTGTTAGCTGATTAGCTGAATCAGAACTCCTGAAGCAGGAGAGGGACACAGAGAGAAGAGTGTGAGAAAAGAGTAGTAGTGATTGGGGAAGGTATGACTCAGGTGACGCTGCTTGGATATGCCTTGATGCTGTAAAGCCATTAGATCTATTCTGTGAGCAACAGTATTTTCTGAAAGGCTTGAACATGAATATTATATCCCAAGTAATAATTTTGCAGAGAAGAACTAAATCAGAATAGAAGAAATGATGCACAAAAGACAATAAAAATTACAATCATCCCCCCAAAAATGTTGAGGATGACTTGAAGAAGCCACTCAGCAGTCAGAGGCAATAATGTAGAAATGAGAAGACCAATAAGCATATACGTAGGCCAGACACCACCAATTAGCTTAGAAAAAGTGTTAACAATTTGCATGTTGGAGAATAATTTATATTAATCAGTTCTGATACACTTATGTGTCTGTAGTATTCATAATACAACAATAAATAGTATAATACTAAACCTACCTTAATCTTGGATAGGTTGGATTAGATAACATTATCCTTTGATGGGTCAGATACCATTACCTATCCAAGATGTGACTGTCCAGCGCAATATAGCTCAACATTAACTGACATAAAATAAGAATGAGGAGAAGAAAGCCAGAGGTCATTGAAAAAGCTTAAATATGGCGGATCCCTCATTACACTCCAGTGCTTGTAGGATTGGGAATGTGGTTGGAAGCTGGGCAGTGGAGCAGGGCATCCAGGCCAGTGTTAGATACATATCACTATCACTGTGTCATGTTAGCCCAAATTCTCCGGGGTGTCCTCCAGGGTACAGGTGACTCAGAATGTAAGAGGCACCCAAGAGCTGAACCAGAGATGCTCAGTTGCTGGTATAGTTCTTCAGGTGTTTGTTAATAACCAATGAAATCAGTATTTCCATTGCCCCTATTTGCTACAAAAATATCCATCATTTATACTCAAATGGGTGTACCTTTAGGACATATTCATAAGAGAAATAAATAGGTCATAGATGTGCAAATACCATATATTTTCTCTGATATGAAGGTGTTCCAGAATGCATGATTGATATTGTGAAATAGTAAATATTCAAAGGGTAATGGCACTTAAGGGTAAATAATGAAGAAAAAAATTACTGTAAAAAAGGAAACTGCTTGTGTATATAGGGGTGAGGGGAGGGAGGGTGGGTAGGGGAGGGAGGAAAAAATCAGAATTAAGTTTTGCCATATACTGGTATAAATTCTCAATGTGGAGTGTAATTGTGATGTGTATATATAATGTGCCAATAAAATGTACCCCCAAAAAAGAAAGAGTTGGAGAATATTATCCATGATTAGTGATTTCTCTCTTTTTTTTTTTTTTTTTGAAAATTTCAAGACTGGTTCTTCCCATTTCTTTGAAAGACAATTTTTTATCTCTCTGCTATGAGTTTATGGGCTGAAATGGTAACCCACAACTCCAAATTCATAGGCAGATGCCCCAACCCTCAGCCTTACTGTATGCAGATGCAGGGGCATTTCGTGTTAAAGAAAGAGGATTCCTAATTAGGTGGGTTGGTGACTTTATAAGAAAAAGAAAAAGAAAGATCTTCTTTTCTCTTCATGCTCAGCAACTGAGGAAAGACACTATCACAATACAGAAGTAAAAAGTATATAATTAGAGGTCCCATTTGCCCCTGCTCTTCCCCTGCTAGTAATATAATTGGAGGAATTAAAAGAATCATATTGTAAAGACATATGTGCACCCATCTTCATAGCAGCCCAGATTGTGATAGTCCAGTCTTGGAAACAACCCAGATTCTCATTGACTGGAGACTGGATAAAGAAGATGTGGTTTTTTAAATAAAATGGAGTATTACTCTGCCATAAAGAATGAAATGATTCATTCATTTATGCGCAAATGGACACACCTTGAGGACACACTAATACATGAAATAAATAGGTCACAGATATGTAAATACTGTATGTTTTCTCTGGTAGAGAACCTATAGATGTAAATGAGCTCTAGAATGTATGATAGATTTTGTGAAATAGGAAATATTCAAAGGAAATGTGGTAGGGGAAAATAATGAGAGGAAAGAATAAATATGACTTGGAAAAAAAAGAAAGAACATGTATATAGAACATGTAAGAAAAAGAAAGAACACCAAGAAGCATATGAAGAAATGTTCAACATCACTGGACATTCGAGAAATGCAAATGAAAACAGCACTGAGATTTCACCTCACTTCACAAAGAATGGCCACTATCACAAAATCAACCAACAATAAATGCTGGTGTGGCTGTGGGGAGAAAGGAACCCTTCTCCACTGTTAGTGGGATTGCAGACTTGTGCAACCATTGTGGAGATCTGTGTGGAGATTTCTCAGAAATCTAGGACTAGGGGTCCCATTTGACCCTGCTATCCCCCTACTAGGAATATACCCAAAATAATTTTAAAAATCACATTGGAAAGACAGAAGTAGACCCTTGTTCATAGCAGCTCAGTTTATGATAGCTCAATCTTGGAAACAACCCAAATGTCCATCAACTGGAGGTGGATAAAGAAGATGTGGTGTTTTTTTTTAATAAAATGGAGTATTACTCTGCCATAAAGAATGACAAGATCGACCCATTTAGGTGCAAATGGAGACACCTGGAGGATATACTAATAAGTGAAATCAATAGATCACAGATAGGCAAATTCCAGATCTTCTCTTTGACATGACACCTGTAGATGCAAATGAGCTCTAGAAAGTATGACAGCTTTTATAGAGTGGGAAATTTCCATAGGAAATTTGGTGTGAGAATTTAATGAGGGGAAGGAATAAATATGATACAGAAAGAAAATAAAAGAGTATGTGTAAAGGGGGTGGGGAGGTGTGGGTGGATAGGGATATGGGTAAAAATGAGAATTAACTTGTGTCATATACTGGTACAAATTCCCCAGTGTTGTACGTGATTGTGAGATGTATATAAATTGTACCAATAAAGAATTCAATTAAAAAAGAAAAAGAAAGAACATGGGGAGTCGTGGTGTGAGTAGGGATATGGGTAAAAATGAGAATTAAATCATGTCATATACTGGTACAAATTCCCCAATGTTGAGTGTGATTGTGAGCTGTATATAAAACGTATCAATAAATAATTCAATAAAACATGTATGAACTGATTCAGGAGCTGACTTTGCTACCATCCATCAGCTCATTTTTCTCACCCTGTATTTTCTCCTCTTTGTCCTTTCTCTTAGACTTCACTATGGCACCAGTGTCTCAGAACTATAGACTCCAGACTTACACAACAAATGAAATTGGTCTGATTTGCTCTGTTTTTTGTGATATCCTAGTAATCACAGATGTTATTTATCTAATATAATAGCAGTCCTAGCCAGGCGTGGTGGCTCACGCCTGTAATCCCAGCACTCAGGAGGCAGAGACAGGAGGATTGCTGAGTTCAAGGCTTGCCTGGACTACATAGTGAGCTCAGAGCCAGCCTGAACTACAAAGTGAGACCCTATCTCAAAAAAAAAAAAAGAATAACATAATAGCAGTCCTCATTTTGAAAATAGGAACTGGTTTCATGGAAGATAATTTTACCATAGAGAGGGTTTGGAAGGGATGGTTTCAGAGATTCTGCTGCATTGTACTTATTACCTTGAACCTTATTTTAGTTGTTACATTATAATACATAATGAGATAATTCTACAATTCAATATAATGCAGAATAAGTGGGAGTTCTGTAAGTAAGTGGGAATAAGTGGGAAGGTATCATTGGGGAGTGCTGGAAGAAAACACTCAAAGTGCATTGCTTATGCCCAGTCTACTCCATAATCACATTTTGGATTCTATCTTAAAGCTTGCCACCACATCCATCTACAGAATTTTAAAAAGATACAGCTTACTGTCATTTGCCACTCACTGATATAATTTTTATATGGGTATGTAACCATTTGATTTATCATGGTCTCCTGCAATCAAATCTCTCTGTGAATGTTGACCAATATTTGCAGCTGGTCCCCAGGGCTGGCATCACTACCTCAGTCCCACCTGAAATTACCAGGCATTAGATGCTCAATGAGGATTTCACAACCTAGACCCCTCCCCAGAGCAGCTCATATTAGGTCTCTGACTCATATGAGAATCTAATGCTACTGACAGGAGAGCAGTGTTGTAAATCGAGATGAACCTTCCCTCACTCAGCTTTTGCTATGAAACCTGCTTCCTGACAGCCCATGGACAGGTAGCAATTAGTGGTTCAGGAGTTGAGGACCCCTGGGTTAGGTCCCTTAGTCTGTGTTACTTTCTATGGCAGCCTTAGCAATCTAAAATATTATCTGTTCAATATATCACAGTAGCATAAATGACCAAATACGAGAATGTAAGTTTCATTGGTTTCACAAGGTCGAGGGCAAAAGTGATCACATAAGTCTTTACAAAGAGTATGACTAGGGGTGAATCACACTGGAGCCTTCAGGCTCACATCTCTTTTTCCCTGGAGTCTTGCCACCATCCCCTTGTCACCAAAGAGGGAGCTGTTCTTACACAAACATTTATTTTAAAGTCAGTTCCTATAGAAAGCCCTTTCTGAAGATGAAAGCATATTTTTCGTTGTAATCTTTCTGAAAGAGGGTCACTTTTGTGCTGTGCTTTGAACCTTACATAATACTAGATATTCCTGTAAACCTTGCAATTTTGTGAGTAACAGAAATGCCTCACAGAGAGTTCCTCTGTCTCTTGGGATTTCCTGGGCACAGGAGTATCTTTGCTTCTAATGAGACACTCGACATAGCTCGGGGACCGCTTCCCAATGGGGCATGCTCATCCAAAGGAGTAAGCCATGAGAGACGTTTAAAACTTTCCTAGCTAACTCTCTGCTCCCCCGGGGAAGGGAGCGGGCTGGAAATTGAATTCAGGTCAGTTGCGTTTACCTGATGAGGTCTCCATGAATCACCGTAGTTATTGAGCTCTTTCTGTGTGCCACTCATTGTCTCAGGAAGGTAGCATCACCCCCCATATTTGAACTTCACAGGGATCAAAGTACCTGTGTGCAGAGCCCTTCCATGTGTCACATGTATTTCTTCATAGGGATGTACCTTTGTTACCTCTATACCAACCTGTTAAACATGGGAAGGGTCCCCTGACTTCTGTGAGGTTCTCTAGTCAATTATGGTACATGACAGTGAGGAGAAATCGGAATGTCTGCTGCTTTGGACCAGATAGGGAGGTACACTAAAGAGTCTCTATTAGAAAACGAATATGTGAAGTCAAGAAAAAGTTGAGGGACTGAATTTTTAAGTATACGGACTCTGCCACTACCTCAGAGTAAGAATTGACTTAAATTTAATGCCAGTTAATTCACATCCAGAAATAAATCATAAACATTTGGATTCAATAGAGCAATAGCTTTCTCTCAGGGGCCACTTAAAAAATTCTAATATCACATATAAATGTTATAAAGTCATTGCACATCTAACAAATAAAAAACCAATAATTCAAGAAACTAAGAAAAGTAACATTATTTTTACAATTTACATCATCTTTTCGAACTAACACCTGTACAATATTTTGTTCTGCCTACATATTTAGCAATATTTTAATATTGTGATGATTTAGTTTGCAGTCTTTGGGATGATTGATTAATTTTGTCTTTTTATAGATATATGTTGATATTATGTAGCTAATTTAGGGAAGAAGTTGATAGTAACAGCCCACTGTCCTTAGAATTGGGGACATGTATGGTACCAGATGAATCAGAAATGTGTGAAAGAAATATGTGATGGTAAGAGTTTTGGTTCAGGTGAGAAGGTCAAATACGTAAGTACAGAGTAACTTTATCCATGAACTTTTAAAGATTTCTTATCACTGAGACACAATATCAGATACCCGCAATTAAAGGTAGAGAGGTTTAATCCGGCTCACAGTTTCAGGTGATCTAGTCCATGATCGGCTGCTCTGAGGCAGGAACATGGCAGAAGTGTGTGGTGAGGCAAAGGTCCTGGGTGCGTGGTGACCGGAAATAGAGCAGAGGAGCAGACCCGAGAAAAAGGGGTCGGGACCAGAAATATTTCCCAAGGTCACGACTCCAGAACCCACCCAAACCAAGCACATCTTGAGTCGTTTTACTAATGATCTATGAAACCCACAAAGGCATCAGGTTGACACAGTCACATTTATCTATCACAAACTTTGCAAGGTTACAACTTTATAAAAATCCCTAAATCTTTGTTTTCATATGGCTCCAGATAAGAAATTCATCCTTCTAATGTTTGAATGTAGTTGTAAGTCCGGCAGGAATCTTCTCTGTGCACTGACAGCTCCCCTCGGAATCTCGCCCGGTGCCGTGTTCTGAGCAACAAGGGAGCCGGGTATCAGGTGCAGCCAGCAACCTCGAGGTCTGGGGCGAATGAGCTGAAGCAGGAAACAGGAAGTAAGGTGAAAGCCAGGGATTTAGCCCAAGTGATACCACACCTAGCTTGGAAGCACAAGGACTAGAGTTCAATCTCTGGTACTGAAAAAGAATAAAAGAAAAAAAGAAAAGAAACAAGACAAGGAAGTTGAAACAAGAAAATATAAAATTGTTTGACCTCGCTATTTCTGATTAACAAATTATAAATCCTTGGAAGTAATCATCTTAATTTACACCATTATTCCAGGAAAAATAAATGTGGATTATCACTACTTAACTATACTGTGAGAACTGTGGAAGATGCCATGTACCAAGCTGCTTCCCACCTGACTTTGACCCAGACCTTCCGTGTTCTGTATAAACTATTCAGATTCCAACTCCTGGTCTACTCACCCCAGGAAAGAGGTCTAGCATACCACTAGTTAGCTACTCAGTTTGATTTCATGCCTCAATATTCCACCTGAACTCCATTTTTAGCCTAAACTCAGTAAATTAGAGTAACAATCAGGGGAACTGCACACACACACACACACACACACACACACACACACACACACCCCACACACAATCAAAAGATATTTTTAATACTTAGCTGAATAGAAATGCCTCTGTCTATGTGAGTTCAAAACAAGAGTATTTACAATCTGATGGTGCATGGTTGGAAACTGGACATTTCCAACATACTAGTGATTTTGAGAGTAAGTGAATGCATGATCAGTTTTAAATCATTTTAAAAGAAGAAATTTATGTTTCTTGCCACATTGAACAGACTACTCTTAGACTGTCAGCATTAATAAAGGGTTTGCTGACATAAAACAGTGTTAATTTATTCCTTATAGAGTAGTAAGTTAAAAATCACAGTAGGGCCAGAGATTTAACTCAGTAGTTCTGGCACCTGCTTAGAAAGCAAGGTCTTGAGTTTGATGCCCGGTAACTGCATACAACAGTACTGGGCATGATGACTCCCACCTGTAATCCCAGCACTCGAGAAGCAGAGACAGAAGGATTGCTGAGTTGGAGGTTTGCCTGGGCTACATAGTGAGCTCAGGGCCAACCTGAACTACAAAGCAAGACCCTGTCTCAAAAAAAAAAAAAAATCACTGTACACAGAAAATAAGTAATAATTCTATCCTCTGGTAAGGCCCCATTCTTCTTGAAAATGTGGTCTTGAACCAAAAGTAAAAGCAAATCATAACAATTTTTTTTCTGAAGTTTGTCACCCTATCCCAGTCCAAGGCCAGAAAAGAAAGAAAGGAAGAAAGAAAGAAAGAAAGAAAGAAAGAAAGAAAGAAAGAAAGAAAGAAAGAAAGAAAGAAAGAAAGAAAGAAAGAAAGAAAGAAAGAAAGAAAGAAAGAAAGAAAGAAAGAAAGAAAGAAAGAAAAAGAAAGACTAATGAGAAATATTTGGACAACCAAAAAGCTGCAGCTATCAAATTTAGAATAATTTTTTTTTTTTTTTTTTGAGACAGGGTCTCGCTTTGTAGTTCAGGCTGGCCCTGAGCTCACTATGGTGCCCAGGCAAGCCGCCTCGAACTCAGCAATCCTCTTGTCTCTGCCTCCCGAGTGCTGGGATGACAGGCGTGAGCCACCACGTCTGGCATTTAGAATAAAATTCTTAGTCGTGAATCTGTAGCAATTGCAGGAACCTTACAGAAGCAAAGAGAATAGATTGCGAAAGCATTTTCATTTCAAGTTAAATAATTCAGGTAATATCTGCAGGTGAAATAGAATGCTCATTTGCACAATAAAAAGAGAAATGCCCGAGGTAGTATTGTTAGTGAACACTATAGTTCTACAAGAAGGCTTTTGTGGGCTCTAGGTATTCCAGGAAGGCCCCAGAGGCTTGATCATCAGTGGACTACAGGAAGTGTGAAACCTTTAATGGTTGGATTCTAGGGCAGGCGGCGGTGGGGGTGGGCTGTGAATCTTCCTTGGAAGTGTCCCAGCCCTGGCCCCTTTCTCTTCCCTTTGCTAACTTTCTGGTCATGCTGTGAGTGATTTAGTTGCTTCCTCCACTCCGGAATGAAGTGCCATCTCACCAATGCACTGGAACCTCTCAAATGAGGAGCTAAAATAACCTTTTTATCTTTACAAGTTGATACCCTCATATATTTATTAGGGTAACAGAAAGTCAACTAACACACACACGTGTGTACACACACACATCCTAAATTTCATTAAATAACAGCATAATTAAAAGAGAACTTCAAATTTTCAATGGGGTTCAAGAAATAAAGCAAAAGCATAAAAGTCTAAGGACGGTTTCAAGCCCTCTTTCCCTGAAATTGAAGTCATGTGAATACAGTAAGTGAAATTTCTGAGTTTAATTTCTGGCTCCATAGAGTTGGAGAGAGAATATGTGATCAAGGAAAAGGCACAGGGATCCTCACAGGGCCCCTCAAGTCACACAATATCTGTATTATCAAAGTTGTTCCCTAACCTCTTCAAAGCTCCTTTCCTACATCTTTGAAATGGAAATCCTAGCAAACTCATAAAATTTGAAACTAAGGTAGAAACCTACAAATTTTAGGTATTTATTACATAGATGGCAGATTAAATGAGTAAAAAGCATGCCCCCCACCACCATTTCAGCTTTGTTTTAGTGCATTTAATGCATCAAGAAATTTGCAAAGTTGCTGATAGTTCTGTGTGAGATATTTCTAGTAATTAATGTCTCAGGACTTGAGAAAAAGCACTGTTGGAAGCAAGCCATACATTCGTCACATTGCTTCATCTGTTTATTTACTAATGACACAGTTTATTCTGCATCCGTGGGAAGATTTTTAAATA
Organism: Thryonomys swinderianus; assembly: GCA_004025085.1. Lineage (NCBI taxonomy): Eukaryota > Metazoa > Chordata > Mammalia > Rodentia > Thryonomyidae > Thryonomys > Thryonomys swinderianus. The sequence goes on from PVIC010011171.1 coordinate 16,997, forward strand.
TTTTATGTATGAAACAATATTTTTAACTTTTATTTTTAAAAGTTTAGAAGCTTTGAAACTAATAAGAAGCCAAGTTTTTCAATGAGAAACCAGCCATATTCTTGTAAAACACCATCTGGTAAGTTTGAAGTAATTCAAGAGGTGAAGGAAATATTTTCTCATTGAATGGCTGGATGAACACTGGATACCAAGACTTATCATTGTTATGCCTCTTAATGATGTGTAAAAATTTTCATTGTTCCAGTTATAGCAAAATGAAAAGAGGACTGAAAATTCTGATGGATTGCAGAAATGGCCCACTGTGAACTGTGAAGAAAAATCAAGAGGAGAAAAGGAGAAGGAGGGAGTGTTAGTACCGTGATGGTTAACAATATATGTTACATTGGACACTGCATCATATCCAGTTACAGTGGGTAATCAAACTGCATGATGAATGTTTAAATAAAAATGTGTAAGAGTTAAAGGATTTGTCATCATTTATCCCCATCAAAATACACCCTCTCACTTCAAACACACTTTTGTCATCACCCTGGCAACTTTCTGAAGCAGTTCTCCAAAGTTCCAGTTCTGGAATCCTTTTGAGTGTCTTTACAAGATGTGATCAAAATAGATCAAATATAGCTGCTAAGTGCCATCCACTGGAAACATTGGCTCTTCAAAACATGGATGTCCCATCTGCTCTACTCATGAGATCTTGAACCATGTACAGACCTGTGGCTTTCCCTGGACTCGAAATGATCATGAAAGGAAAACATTTTAAACCACGGCAGGACATCAAGGCAGCCATGGAAACACAACTAAAGACACTCACGAAATCAGATGTGCAGACCGGCTTCGGAATTGCAAGGGTGTTAAGTGTGCTGAGCGTGAGGGCGAATATTAAAGTGAAGGAAGCTGTAAGGTCTTCATAGCTAGGATTCTCACTGAACTCTAGATACACTTTCTTTACAGAATTTGTTGAACTGACTCCAATTAAGTGAAAAAAAAACTTTACCTCGCAATCATCTGGTTAAAAACCACATGATTTATTTAAAATCCCACTATTTTCATATATTAAAATTATATAAATATTCAACCAACTCTGTTTCCTTTATTAGTGTGTTACTATTACTCATTTGAAGTAACATAATCTAGTGTTATACATTTATGAACATTATTTTTCCTAAAATGTTCATATTATTCTCACATTTTCTCCCCTAAGATAAATTTTGGAATGATTTCACTACACTAGCAAACAATCTTACCTGCTAAGACATTGTTATAGCATTTCAAAATCAAAGCTATTTCTTTTACTCTGGGTTATGCCTAATAATTTCCATTTTCCCCTCAGTCTTAAAAAGGAAACTTTCAAATTTGTTGTTGTTGTTGTTATACTTGCAGTGATCAGTCTTTTAAATGTGTTTTTAGAAAGACCACCCATTAATCTATGAGTTCATAATTGTCACATCTTTGACCTCTGCCTCTGTTCCCTGAAATCATTCTATGTGCTTCTTCCAGTTGAAGAGCTTTGTTTTTTGACTTAATAATTCTGTTTTCTGCCTCTGTATTTTGCCTTCTGCCAGCCATTATTTGCAAAAGAAAAGAAGTGCTTCTTCTGATAAAATCCACTTTCTTGTTGATGCTTGAGCTGAAAATAGATTCCTTCATTATAAAGAGATTCCATAACTGATATATATGATTTATCCTGCACATGTAGTATCATCGAAGTTACCTTCCAGATGCCTCTGTGAGATACGCTTTCTCATTTATCATTTGATACCTAACATGCCCTTCATGATTAGATTTTTTCTCAGATGACATGCACACTTCACAGGAGAAGTCAGCAATATCTGAGCCTTCAAGGTCCTGGTGCTTTGGGCATAACTCTGCACAATTTGTTTTTTTTTTCTTCTTTCTTTCTTTGGTGCTACTGGAGGTCAAACCTGGGCCCTTGTGTTTCCAAGGTAGCTGCAGTACCACTTGAGTTAAATCCCCATTTTGCACATTTTCTTGTTTCCAGTGCTCATGTAATGAGCATGTGGTATGTTTATGTGTTCATTCATTGCTTTATTCATTAACTAACATTCAGTAGTTTGCTATGTTCTTTCAAGTATTATCCTATCAAGAAAGTTGGAAACGTCTAGAGACTCTGGTTCTACTGTAAAGCAGTTCAGTCTATTTTACTGACAGACACATAGTAAATATTCGAGAGATTTGGGTCATTATGTGACAGGGGAAGAGCCAGTGTAGGAGCAGAACCAAACTCTACTGGAGATCAGAGGAAGCATCTTATGAATATGCTAATTGAACCAACTCCTCTGGGATGAGAAGCTAGCAAGGCAGGGCATGAAGACAGGGCTTTTTCCAGAAAAGATTGAGCACAATCATAATAAAACAAGTGGGAGGAAAGCAGAGCGAATCAGATCTTCCCAGCAGTTCAATCCCTTATGCACATAGTATCCCCTCAGATGAGACTACTGGCTTAATAAAGCATTTCTAGAGGAGCTACTACTGCAAGCGATCCTGGGTGTGAGGAACATGTGAGCACTGTGGTTGGCAAAGTACAGTGTGATCTTGTCATGAGCAGAGTTGTTTGGACATTAAAAGTTGTGATGGTTCTCAGATCCCAGAAGAACAGAAATAACCTTGGTGGCCATTTATATACACTGTCTCTACACGTATCTAGTCTTGTAAAGACAGTCTATTGTGATCACTTATTAAAATATACCTCAGGGTAAAAAGTGGGGAAATATTTATTACATTAATGAATTTAAAGATCATGATCTCTGTTGTCAGATTTAACAAATCCTTAGGCCCATGTCTCCTGACTGCTTCCCCACAGTTATAAAATCTGCGACTCCTCCATTCCAGTGTGGCGAGGACTCAGCCGACATCTTTCCTTGCTCAAGTATTTTCATTCTCAACCTTTCTAAAGACAAGGGGAGTAGTACAGGGGTTACTGGCACTATAAAACTGCTGCTCTCAGCTTTTTTCTTTGCATACAATCTCTAATCATTTAAATTATCTTTGAGCACCTTTAAGTTGTTTTCAAGATACATCTTGCCCTTTGGGCACAAAATGGCTGCAATTACCTACAGATGTAGGAGCCTTGGTCAGACTTCTTGTGGCTAAAATACAATACCTGGACACTCACAACTTCAAGGAGAAGAGATTCATTTGGAGTCATTGTTTTGTTCCTTGGTGAGGGGGACAAGGAAGAAGTGGCTTCGTGGAAGGATCTGGGTGTGGAGAGCTGCTCATATCATGGAGACCAGGAAGTAGCAAGTAAAAGGACGAGAGAAGGAGGGAGATAAACCTTTCCAGGTTATAGCCCTAGTGACCACCTCTTCTTACCAGAGACCAGATCGCACCTTTTAACAGTCAGCTACATCACCCCATGATTCAATCACCCTGCAAAAAACCCTCTTATGCATGGATGAGACCTTTGTTAAAATCATAACAATGAAATCAAGAGCATACCTTCCAGAGTATGAGGATACAGCTGGAAGGAGTGAGAAGGGAAACCATGTTCACTACTCTGTAGCTCTTTCTCTCAGATTATAGTATATGATATATAAGCAACCTTTGAAAATTTAAAAATGTTGCCTATGTTGACCATGGCTTGCCCTGTCCCAAATTCTATGTCTGTATTCCTCTTACTTGGGTTATTATTTTTGTTTACATGGTGAAGCTGAAATTTCATATGCAAGTGAACAGATTTGTGCTGATAACCAAATGGCAACAATGAATCGCACTGAGTACCCAACAGTTTGTAGTCTCTGCTTTTCCTTGGCTACTTGTCATCACATTCTTCCAGAAAATATTTACTAAACTAGTATCACTGAAGAAAATAAAGAATATTAAGAATATTGTCCAATTTGAATTTAGCCTATTGAAATAATGTGATTGGATATGAATTGACTTTTCCTGAGAAATTTAATGCAAACTCTTTTAATAATTTAATGTGAATGGTCTTACATCATTTTGAAACTAGGTCCACATATTTAGGAAATTGTTCTTGTGTGTATATTTGAAAACACCAGAAATCTTTCCTTTTCTTTTTTTTTTTTTTTTTTTTTTTTGAGACAGGGTCTCACTTTGTAGTTCAGGCTGGCCCTGGGCTCACTATGTAGCCCTGGAAATCCTGGAACTCAGCAATCCTCCTGTCTCTGCCTCCCGAGTGCTGGGATTACAGGTGTGAGCCACCATGCCCGGCACTGTGGTATGTGGTATTGACTGCTGATGGGTGTGAGTCACCAGGCCCAGCATTGTATGCGGTTACCAGGATTGAACTCAGGACTTTGAACTTGGGAGGCAGGCGCCAGAACCACTGAGCTAAATCTCCAGCCCATATCTTTCTTTTTATTCTCAGTATTTTTTCCACCACTTGTTCTTTTTAAAGACTCAGTTCTATTTCAGTTAGATATTAAAATATTTTCACCCAACTCTATTCATAGTATCTATGGTGATATGCAAGTTTTCTTGATCCTAAGCCATAGTGTTGAACACCCACAATTTGAAGGAAGAGAAGTTTATTTTAGCTCACAATTTCAGAGGGTTCAGTGCATGGTTAGATGACACCAAAGCAGAAAAAGCACAACAGAAGAGCATGGTAAAAGAAAATTGCTCCCTCACCAGCAGCCAGCAAGAAAAGTGAGGAAAGAGGAATCAGGAATAGAGCTATCCCTTCCCAGGCACACTCTCAGTTGTAACCACCTCCAAACAGACCCCCTTTCCTAGCAACACACTTGACCATAAACTCATGAAATGATCAGACCTCTAATGAATAGTGCTTATAATCTAAAAAGTTTCCAAAAAGCCCATTTGAGAACATATGAGGCCTTGTGGGGCTTTGTAGATCTAAATGATAATTGATAAAAAATAAGTTCATTTTTATATACTTAACAATTTACAGACATTAAGGACTCATGTGATATGTATAAACCATAGCATTTTACATAACAGTAATGACAAAAACTAAAATAAATTTCACTCAGCGGGCTCTAAAAGATAAAATAGAGAGCATGAAATAAACTAATTTAAGGGACTGTATAAAGTACAATGGATAGAGCATGTCAGAATTACTCTTGTCCACACCAGCTCTCCAGGGCTTCTTTCTTTTACCTTTCAGGAAAATACAGCTGTCTACTTTCACAGAATCCCTCAAAGGCTTTGGAGGACAAAGAAAATTCAATAGAGATCAATAGCTACAAGTTAGATATTTAAGTAATTGGGCACATACTGTCAGAAAAGAATAGATATAATTCTGAAGTCACGTTCTTTGAATTGCCCATAAAAATAAAAAGTTTAGAGTAGGAGTTGCGATGGGAATTGCTCTAGTTTTCTTAGAGGAGCCAGGCATTTATTCTGACATGTAATATGGCAAATCAATTCACTAGGTGTTTGTGTTAAAGGAGAGTACAGGCAAAATGCTTCTGGAGGCAAGGAGGTTTTGGATTGCAATGAATTCTAAGCCTTGCTAAGATTTTTTCTTAGGAAAAAAAGTGAAACATGATTTTACTCTTATGTCACAAATCAGCACTTTGGAAGACATAGCAGTTAAATAAGCATTGTCCCAATGAATAGACAATATATATTAGTTACTTACATTTTTCTTAAATCCCCCTAGAGGTTAGAATCTTTTTCAAAAATTGTGCACATTATGACCAGTATTTGATGACTCATTCATATGAAGCATAGATGTATTTTGTAAATAAATCTGGTATGTGTCACCAAGCCACCTTATTCTGATACTTGACTTTAGTCAATGCACATCTGTGTATGTCTTTATATGCTGATTTATTCACATCTGTGTGTATTTCTCCATGTGTTCTTATATGTGTTTGAAACATCTTAAAATTTTTCTTTGAAATATTAAAAATAAGAGCCATAAAATCAAAGACCAATGGCTGCCCAGGAGTCTTCATAAAAATAAAACTACATAGATGCTGCAGTCCAAAACAACAGTCTCGGAAGAAAAGATAGTGTCAAGTTCAATCAAAATTATATTTTGAAATATTAGTCTCTGCTTCTACTAGCTTGGCTAATCACTCATAATTCAAATAAACATTTTACTTATAAAATATTGAGGAGTATAATTAATAATAAATTTGCAAAAACACACAGTTGGATGATGGCTAAAATTATCTTGATTCCAAGTAATATGCACCATGTAATGCCACAAATTTTGGGAAAAAATCTACATTTTAGTATATTAGGACTCTCTTGAAGAAGAGAAGAAACAGAATGTATATATAATTATAGGATCATATTACTAGGTTGAATTCCACCATCAGAGACTGAGTAGTTCACAAGGACCATCTACCATGTGTAGAACCAGATAAACAATTATCTGTTGGGTCTAAGAAACTGAAATTGTGTGAACAAGAAGGAATGAAAAAGCAGACTCAGCCCAAGCCTGAAGATACGGAAGGCCCACAGAGGGCGACTGGGGCAAGTGTGTGTTCAAGGCCTGGAGAATAGGATGGTGGATGCCCATGTCCAACATGGCAACAGACAAACATGTGTGTGCTCAAGGACTGAGCTCACACACACCTTCCCCTGCTTTTCATGTGACCTGGGACCCCTGCTTAATAGATGGCACCACACACACTTAGGGCACATCTCTCCCACTCAGATCCCTGACCTGGAGGTGTGTCTTGCCAAGTTTTTTGTCTCTCAACCCAGTCAAGCTGACAACTAAGATTAACTACTACCCCTCAGTTTTCTTGTTGTTTACATTGTAATGTACATATTTTACCTCATTGGATATGCAATTTGTATTCTAAAATATCAGTTAAATGAAACTCCAATGGGCCATTATGTAGAATCAAACATGCTGGGTTACTGTAATTCAGTTTAACAATAACCCACAACCTGTGGACCAACTTGGGTTACTGTAATTCAAAACCTAGTACTGTTCTCTACAAATAGGCAGAATATAACTGTTTCAGTCTCTTTGATTTAGTTAGTTTCCCTCTACTCCTAGATGGAAAGGAATCAAATATGCTACATAAACAATGAGTGTGGATGTGTGAAATAAAATTTTATTGAAGGACATGGAAATTGAAAATTGGTATAATTTTCTAGTGTCATAAGATATTATTATACTTCTGGTGTTTTTCAACTATTTAAAAATGAAATATGATTATATACATGCTGCATATATTTTTATTAAATTTATTAATACATTTCTGGTAGAATTTATGACCATATTCATCATTTAAGATTTGTATCCACATCTGATATATCTTGATGCTTATTTTTTCCATTCCCCTGCCCTCCCATCAACCCCTCCCATCTCCCTATATACATAAGCTTTATTTCTGTGTTTTTCTTCTTACTTCCAACTATTTTTTCCCTTCTTTCCACCCCCTTCCAGCCATACCGGCAATATTAAAACAAGAAACGCAAGCACCTTACACTAACAAAGTGATTCTTTGTGATTCTAAACATGTAAATCCATCAAAATGAGTTCTATGATCATTTACTTTCAGAGTTACCTAGTTGGTTCACCCAGGATCCAACTAAGAATGATGGATTCAGAAAATTTAATAACAATAACAATAATAATAATAATAATAATAATAATAATAATAGTATCAATATATCTCTCCAGTACTCTACAGCATTCCTAGCAGTGAGCTCAGCATATGAAACCAAACACTTAAGCTGAGCGTAGAACTGCAGGTCTTTCTCTTTCTACCTGTAACTTAGAGGTGCAAACCAACTTTCAGAAATTATCTTAATTTATAGTGGTGATGTGAGTGATCAGGTCACACGAAAGCATAGTGGAACTGTAAGGTGTGTGTGGCCACTGAGGTGGCAGGGCTGGGGCCCAGATCCTCTCCCACACTACCCTGTGCCATGCTGTGAATGCCTGTCACCATGCTGTGCCTGGAGCAGCTCAACACCCTCTCTACATGTCTGGGAAGAGCTGGCAGCTTTTCTGTGACTGGCTAATTTATCCCTATGATAATATTTAATATTCACTGAACCAGTTGTTTTTCAAAGAAAAATGATTTCAATAAGCTGAATTTCCTTTTATCAGGCAGACTAATATTCCTTCAATAAAGATACCTGTTGGCCCAGGAATGTAGCTTAGTAGCACCTGCCTGGTAAGCTCAAGGTCCTGAATTTGGTCCTTGGTACCAGGAAAACATAAATATATGTTATACCCCCAAATCCAGTTATCCATGCTCTCAGTGTATTGATGAGTCTGTTTCAGTTTTGGTTGTTGTTGGTTTTGGCTTTGTTGTTGTTTTTAGACAGGGTCTCTCTTTGTAGTTCTGGCTGGTTCTGAGCTCACTGTGTAGCCCAGGCAAGCCTCGAACTCAGCAATCTTCCTGCCTCTGCCTCTCGAGTACTGGGATGACAGGCATGAGCCACCACAGCCAGCACTGCTTCAGTTTTTTAATGACTAGCATTTGGTATTAGAAGATTTACAATGAAGAAATCATTACTTCCATTATCTTTTCAACTATTCTAAGATTTTTAAAACACCATAAATTTAACATTACTGCTTTTAAAAATTGAAGTTACACTTACACATCTAAATTATTTTCAATGCAATTTCAATAAAATGTAAGTATTTTAACCTTGGGCCTGAAGATCTAGCTCAGTGGTTCCAGCACCTGTCTAGCAAGCACAAGGTCCCTGGTTCAACCTCTGGTAACCACATATAACAATACTGGGCGTGGTGACTCACACCCACCATCAGTCATTACTCCAAACCGCAATGCCAGGCGTGGTGCCTCACACCTGTGATCCCAGCACTTGGGAGGCAGAGGGAGGAGGATTGCTATGAATTTGAGGCTTGCCTGGGCTACATAGTGAGCTCAGGGCCAGCCTGAACTGTGAAGCAAGACCCCAGCTCAAAAAAAACAAAACACTAAATATTATTTTAACCTTTTCAACAAAAAAATGATACTGAATTATGTTTTTACTAAATTTCATTGTTACATTGCATTTAATATATTTTTTTTTTTTTTGGCTTTTTGGAGACAGGGTCTCGCT
>PVIC010011171.1:26090-42004 GCA_004025085.1 Thryonomys swinderianus
CAGGCTGGCCCTGAGCTCACTATGGTGCCCAGGCAAGCCGCCGCGAACTCAGCAATCCTCCCGTCTCTGCCTCCCGAGTGCTGGGATTACAGGCGTGAGCCACCACGCCCAGCATTATATGTGGTTACCGGGGATTGAACTCAGGTCCTTGCGCTTGCAAGGCAGGCGCCGGAACCACTGAGCTAACCCTCCGGCCCTGCATTTAATATTTTAAATAGTTTTAGTTAAATATAAACGTAACCTTTAGAAAAAGTGATACTAAGATTAATTCATAGCACGCATAAATTTAAAGTATCTAGATAACATACTTTAGATATGTAGCAAAATATATCTTTCTATTATTTTGAAAAATGCATCTTCATTCTCTATACAAAAAGACTAATTATTTATCCTTGAAATTAATTTATTCAACCATTTTATTTTTTCCTGTTCTTATCAGTGTGTAATTGGGATTGGCCAAGTTTAATTTGTCAGAAATCTTTGAAAAATGAAACTATACAATAGTTATAATTCCATCAATACATACAATATAAATCCCTGACTCACTCTAATTTCTCATGTGAGAAATTATTCATAACTAGTAGATTCTTACAATAGGTATTTCTAGAATGTAGGTACAAATTAACATTCCAGGATGAATTTAAGCAAAAGTATTATTTCATTAAATCAGTTCTACAAAAACAGCATATCATTATTTTTACTGTAAAATGTACCTTTCAACAGAATGAAGTGATTTCTTTATTCCTCCAAAAAAAAAAATAAAACAAATAAATTAAAACTGTCACTGATGGATTTGCTTACCAGTCATTTGTATTTCTTTGATAAAGGATCTAATCAGATCCACTGACTTTATTAAATGTATTTTTAATATTTACTTAAGACATGTATTATTACCAATAAAATTAATTTGTTCCATTTCACTTACTTTACATGTTTATAATATGAAAATTTAGTTTTATGAAGAAAAAGTTATTAAAAGTTATTAAAGTTTTTGAAAAGTTTTGATTAAAGGTAATTATCCCATATCTTAGCTGAAAAATTGTCTTCTGTCTTCTTTATGTTGTTAATTGATCGACAGTTTTATTTTTTGCCTTCAACTCTTTCTTTCAGATTCTATAACATTGAGCTTGGTCAATACAATACGTTTTTGTGTGCAGTATTATTCCAGAATTTTCCGTTTATTCATTATTTTTCTCCAATAAGTTGTGATATCAAAAAGTGACTCAGAAACAAAAATATTCTACTTTATTTAACATACTTTGAAAATATAAACACTCAAAAGTAGAGAGAACTTGTGCTTCAGTACTCAGATGGGTTCGATTGTTCTCATTCACTCTCTGACTGAGATACTATTTACTTATATAGTATAAAATGCTCTGCAGTTTTGATGGCTCAGGTATTAAATATTTAATAGAATATTTCCTGAAAGTGTTTATAGATTAAATAAAGTAATGGTGGCTCCCTGAATTGCTAGTACATAGACCATTTAAATAAATTAGATATAACAATGGCCTGTTTTTTTATTCCATGTCTTTCTGAAGTATATAGATTTTTTTGTAACTATAGTAGACATTTATTGCCTTCCACATCATTTTTCCACCTTTCTTTTCCCTAATAGAATATCTCTTTTCTTTTTGTGTTTTCATCCTTCCCATAATTGTATAATTAACTGAATTAAACTGAAGGATTAATCATTTATTTTGTAGAGTGAAGTCTTTGTTGGCTTCTGCTCTGAAGAACCAGGCCAGGCAGAGTTACACTTTAGAATTCATGTTCACAAAGGAAAATCAGTGTATCTATGCTCCTGGCATTTCGTTGGCTACCACAGAAAGAAAACGTAAAGCTCTAAGGCCCAACTGACGCTAATACTTAGTGCTGGGTGTTTTCCTAAGTGTTAGACAGATGTAGATAAAATACACACATATCCACACATGCCACAGAGGGAAGTTGGTTCTGTGTCCTCTAACACACATTAGTAAGTAATGGAGCTTGAAAATTGAAGGCCAGTCTTTTTACGTGTGAGTCTGTTCTCCTAACCTCTGTGTGACACTGCCATTAGAGAGGGCATAAAATAAAGGAGCATTAGTCGTTGATGGAATTACTGAGCTACTGCTGCCGCTGTCCTTGGAACCAGACCTACTATTGTGCTTTCGATGATATTGAGGCCATTATGACTTAAAATACTGAGAGTTTTTAGTATTTGAATAGTCGAATATCTTAACCCAGGGCTCTCATTGACCATTAGCCCCCTAGACTTAAATTTAAAACCCTTGATCAGGCCGCGTTTCCTGTCTACACTGACACAAACTTGAATGGGGATCAGAATTGTGGACTGGACACATCAAGGGTCAGTTAACTGCCTTCATCTCCAAAAGTGAGCTTCACAATACTCAGAGCACACAAACGTATAATCCTAGATGGGCAATTCTTTTTCAAATACCCCAGGGCTCACATCCATAACAAAAGGAGAATTTGCAAGCCAGCTAAGTCAGTGCTTTTTGGTCAAATACACTTTGATCTTTTTGATCCCTGACTCTGGACTGACCTCTAATCCTAAACTGTGCCTTGAGTGGCTTCATCTTTGTAGTAATTCGCTTGGTATTCGTTTTTCCTTCAGATTATAGAAGTCACACCAAGAGGCTTTGGTCACAATAATGAGAGTGAAATGTCCAAGCAAGACCTGAATTGCACACCACGGGAGCCACCAAGCTCTTGTTCCCACAGTGTTATTCATTCATTTAAGTCAGTTGCTTACCGTTCCTCCTTCATGTTGGCTCTTGCTCAGCTCTTACAGTGGTTATTCCTGCTCATGGCTTCTGCTTATTTGGAGTGACAGTTCTGTATTCTCTCCACAACTGTGTAGGCCATGGAAGCTGTTCATCATGCAGGGCAAGAAATCGTTCCAATGTCTCATCTACTCTCGTATTCTTTATCAGTCTCATCAGAGGTGCTCTTGACTATCTCATTGCTTGTACTGTACCTGATCTCGTTACTTAGGGTTATGGCAGGTCCAACAGTAAACCAGACCAACAGCTTTAGCGTGGCTGAGTGATTTACACATTGGAGCCATACAGATTACGGGTACATAAAGGAATAAAACCAATGAGAAAAAGCATGTCAAGTTATACAAGGGAATTCAGGATCAGAGGGGAGACAGTCTACATGGGCTGCCAAAGTCTAGAGAGCTGGAGGACCCTGAAGCTGCTTAGTACAAAAAGCTGGATCCATCACAGACCAAGATGGAAGGTTTAGATGTCCACTGGAGATATGCTGAGGAGTCCACACTCAAAAGCTGAAGGTGCTGGAATTGGATGTCCACGCAGGTTATGGTTGGGAATGACACACCAGCTCAAGGAAAAAGTTTGCCAACGTGGACCACCTTTCCCCTCCTTCCCTTCACTCTATCCAGGCTATGAGCCTCTGGGTCAGTGTCATCAACATGAGGGAAAGATTTCCTTCTCAGTTTGCTCCTAATCCCTGGACACTCCCACTGATACATTAATAGTCTGCTGGGTATCTTTTAACCCAGTCAAGTTGACAATCACCAAGATAGATGTCTATCAACTCTTGAATGAGTTGCATTTTTGTTAGGAATCATTGAAAGATCAAATCATACTATGCATGGGGATTCTTGTGTCTTACATTCATTGGGTCAAACTCATGCACATGGCTGACAAAGTGGCATGCAAACATATAAAGACATATCTCAAATTTTGCAAAGGTTTTAATTTTCCTTGAAGCCCCTTACTGCTGTTGTAGCCTAGAACCAAATCCAGGTAAATTATCTAGTCTGCCTCATTCCCTTCATTTTAGCACACATCAAAGCTTTTAAGTATTTTAATGAACTGAAATTTATTGAAGAATTAAATAATTCAGTAGCAAGTGCAAAGCATTACTTAATTTTTCAAGCTTACATTTGACAACTGTATCCTTTCTTCTTTCAACCTTTCTTTATTCCTGTCTATGAAAACCTATAGGTTTAACTTCACTATGTCCTGCAGAATCATAGTGTTTTGACTTTTCTGAGGATAAAACTTTATTTTTTCCCAATTTTATTACTATTCTTCTTTCACCTATGTCTTATTAGTGCTCATTAGGGACTTGTCTTCCTTGCGGCAGAGAAAGTTAATACCATTGCTTTGGAAAACTGGTCATGAGTAATGATCCATATTAATACAATTTTTTTTTTGCCAAAGCAACAGCAAATGTACTGCACTTAGAGACTATTTTCTGCTACTGAAGTTCAGATCTGTTAGACCTTACCCATTGATAAATGTATTAGTTTTATTCCATCAGAAAGTTCAAAGATGGTTCCAAAGGGCAGGATGAGACTAAAATAAAGATTATTAGGGTATCACAAATTAGGAGAAAATTTGTAGAGCATTAAATAATTAAGAAGCCTGCAGGGCATCGTAAAAATGTTCCTCATAAAAATATACTTGTCCAAAATGCAAAATTGAAAAATTGTGATTTTGAACCAGCACAAGAATTTCAGAAAAGGCGGTTACAGTCTTCAGGCAGTAGTCATCAAAAGTAGTTCAAATAACCAAAATACTATTCAGAAACTAAGATAGCAGTCCAATTAGCCCATTCAAGTTTCCAGTAGCTACCGACAGAACCAAATTTGTGTAGTCACCCACTTAAATGAAGCTCATATTATTTTTCTAGAATAGGTTGACGCACTCCTACACATGCATTGGTGTCTCTTCCTGCTTCAGTTTGTGACATGTTCTTTGGAGGGTAGAGAGAACTCCAGTAAACCTAGAATTTCAATTTCACAATATCTCCCAAAGCCAAGCAGGTCTTGGGAAGAATATGGCTTTCTGTTTAGTAATTCTGCTCCAACTAATATTTTAGGGTCATGTTATCTAGAGATCCTAATGGATCTCTAGAATGGATCAACTCGTACAGTTCATAGCAATCATGAATACCCAAGCGTATTTGCCAAATGGCCTCTTAAAGCAAATACTGGATAAATTAGCCTGTACTCTTTGCACCAAAGATTCCGTTTAACCGAGCAGAATGCATGGAGTTGTCATTATGAACATTAAAATGTTTCTATATAAACCTCAGCCTGAATTATACTTCAGTGTATAAGAGACCTAAAGTGATCTCAGTAGGGAAACCTATTATTGTCTTTATTAAAACATGGGCTTGTGTATCTGTCTTGGCAATGTTCCATGCTGCTGCTTAAGAACTCTAATAAAAAGGTTACTTATCTGGGCAAGCCTTCCAGGCAATCAATAGACTTGTGCCCCCTAAAATCCTGGGAATTCCTATCCAACAAGTAAATACTTCATGGTGACAGATTTATTTATAGCCTTCTTTAGCTACCAGTTGGTTAAGCCAGTCGCTATTTATTTGCTTTTTGGTTGAGCAGTCTCCAATATGCCTGATTGGTTATACCTCAGGTATTTATAAAAATGCCTTCATATTTTTCTCCATGTCAAAAGAATAATCACAGATTTGGTCTCTGCTTGAGAATCCTTCCCTAGAATGATGTGGAGATGATTTACTACTGCCTTGTCTTGAAGTAGTTCACAGGAGAACTTCATATATCTCTCAAGAAGATTAGCTGAATAGAGACATAAAACATCTACAGAAAAGTTTCAGACCCACAAGGAGCCTGTCACTACTGCAGTCAGGATTTTATCAATGGAAGCATTCTCCCGTGCTTCACAGTACAGCTTATTCGATCCCACTTGACCAGGAAGGCAAACACAGAAAAAGTTTTGATCTTCCTTTTGTATTTGAGGATTGATCAAATTTTTAATATTAATTTTATAAATGCATGTATGCAGTACCTAATGACTATATGTATCACCAAGAGCTGAAACATGAACATAGTACATCTGAGATATTTTTCATGTTTCCTTCCCTTCCCTGATTAAGTTTTGTGGGTAATAATGACCAATTTTTAAATTAGCCCTTATGTGAGCTCACTAATAGCAGTATAAAACATGAGTTACCAAAGGACAAAAGTCTTCTCATAAAATTCTGTTGGAAACATCCTCTATTTCAAGTATCCCTGACTATGCTAAATCATTATCTTCCTTTATGGAAGAGCACATTATGAATTAGGACTACTAGCCTCCCAAAGTGGTTCATGTCAGATCCACTGCTACTGGCAGGACTATTCATTCAATAGCTAAGCCATAACATTTCTGTTTCTGGAAATTAGCAGCAGAGGCCAAATTGTCTTGCTACTAACTCTAAGGGCCCCCTATACTAAGGACTTTAGTTAATTCTTAAACAACTACATGAAAACCTTTAAAGACTACTGTGTGTGTCACCATTAAACTCTATTCTAGTCATAATCCTGCAATTTTACTTCCTTCAGATGAAAAGGAACCACACGTCTTTTTGGCAGTAACTCAGACATTAAGTATGTTGAAATCTGATTTAATATGTACTTCTTTTTTAATCCTGAATTAAAACTTTTGAAATGACTCTTATCTTAAAAATGGCAAAGGCAGTGCTTGGCTCTGAGTGCCTCTACAGAATTTACATTCTCTGACAAAGCCCCATTCTTAATACTTAATCTTTTTCATTAGCTACAATGAATATGTCTTATTTGAGACTGACTTGGAAAATTTTTAAATTAAACATTTATACAAGCAGTATTCATGCATTTCCAACACTATGTAATTTAGAGATATTATAACTTCAAGTATGTAAATTGAAATGGTAAGTAAATCAATGACTTCTTCCTCTTCACCTTCTTCTTCCTCTTCTTCTCCTTCTCCTTCTTCTTCTTCCCCTTCTTCCTCTTCTCCTTCTCCTTCTCCTTCTCCTTCTCCTTCTCCTTTTTCTTCGTCTTGAGACAGGGTCTCACTTTGTAGTTGAGGCTGGCCCTGAGTTCACTATGTGGCCCAGGCAAGCCTTGAACTCAGCAATCCTTCTGCCTCTGCCTCCAGAATGCTGGGATTACAGGCATGAATAATCATGCCTGGCATCGTGGTGAGTGGTACTGATTGCTGGTGGGTGTGAGTCACCACACCAGGTATTGTATGTGGTTACTAGGGATCGAACCAGGGACCTTGCACTTGCTTGGCAGATGTCAGAACCACTGAGCTAAGTCCCTGGCCCAATCAATGACTTCTTAAAAAAAATAAACCATTCCATCTAGGCTCTATGTCTTATACCAAAGAAGGGTTTGTACTGGTCTAAGTCACTTGTGCAGTTTGAAAGAATTTATTTTTTTTTAATTTGTTGTGGCTTAGACTGTACCTTAATATTGGTTTCTTTGCTGCAATTTATAGAAAAGCAATGTGTGCATCTCCTCACCCAGGCTATGATTCCCACACTTACCTAACTGGACAAGCAGACCTCCTCATCCTTCACAGATCTGACAGAGAGGTTTGTAGAGGAAAGGAGCCTGGGAAGAGAAAATCTTGAATAACTTTATAGTCTTTTGCATATTTAAATTAACTGTTAAAAGCAAGCACACAATACATTTAAGGAAATGTTTAAAGTGATATTTAAAGAAATGAGTTTTCCCATTTTGACAAATGAGGTGCTGCTAATTGTACGAGAAAATTTGAATGTTAAGTTTCTCATGTGACCCAGTTCAAGGCCATCCAACCTTCGAAAGTCTTCTCTGGCTGTTGTGTGTGTGCTTCTTCATCTTACTGTCGCTGATACTCTTTCTAAATACATTACCAAGGACCCACAAGAGAACGATGATAATTTTGACGTCAAACATGCCTAAGTGAAATTCCCAACTGATTTAAAATTTAAATGAATAAATGCCATAGTAATTTTGATGACAAAACCAGAATCAAGGGCAGAAGACAATGCTTTTTCACTGTTAAGAACCGAAATGATTACACCAGGGAGGGTGAGCTCTAAAGTGAAGATGGGGTGAGGCACGACTGTTATGGAACAGCCAGTGCCAACAAAAATGATAATAGAATAGAACAATGATGTCCCTGTGTGGGATATTTATCACCAGATTCAAAACAACTGGTGCCTTATGCTTTTCAAGATGCCCTAACCACACAGTATAAAGTGAGTGGCTTAGAAACAGTTGTCACTCAGCTTTCAGTTCTACAAGATGAGAGATCGGAGTTCGAGGTAGATCTCTAGTCTGGCCCCAGGTTAGCAGTGTTCAGTGTTGGTGTCTTCCTTCGTGTTTTCCGATGGTGGGAGAAGCCAAGTTTCTCTCAGGTCTCTCTAAGAAGGTACGAGTCCCATTTATGAGGAGGCATCTCAACACTTCCCGTGGGCTCCAGCTCATATTCTGATCAGTAGAGAGGTTAGAAATTCAACATGTACATTTTGGGGAGACACAAAACTTTCAGATCATGACAACTAGACAGAGGGATTATTCACTTGCATGCTCTAAAATTTTGTTGTAGGGATAGATTTTAAATGTTAATTTTCTTATCTTTTCATTGTTGATTTACTTAGAATGTGTTTTTAATACTTTAATATTTTCTGTTATCAAAGGGCTTATCAAAAGGCAGTGATTTTATGTGGTAAATGAAAATATGACCTTTTCCGATGTTATTTAAGTATATTATTTATAATAATAGTTCCATTATATTCCATATAACTGAATTAAATTTGTAAAATAAAAGATTATACTAATAAAATAAATATTTAGCTCCACTATTAACAGAAGGCTACTGAAATGTAAGCCTATCACAAATAAATTTATTATAGCCACTCATCTTTATGTAAAACACATAAAGTTTTAAGAAAAGGGCAGAACTGTTCTTAATTTAGGGAATTTCCAAGATTATATATATATATATATATATATATATATATATATATATATATATATTTTTTTTTTTTTTTTTTTTTTTTTTTTTTTTTTTTTTTTTTTTTTTTTTTTTGGCAAGGGCTCTGTAGTTCAGGCTGGCCTTGAACTCATAGCAATCCTCCTGCGGCTGCCTCCCAAATGGTGGGATTACAGGCTTTGAGCCACCACGCCGAGCATTGTGGTATGTGGTACAAGGGATCTAACCAAGGGCCTTGCATTTGCCAGGCAGACGCCGAAACCACTGAGCTAAATCCCTGGCCCTCTAAGGAATCTTTGACAGCACAATTTTTCATTCTTAAACCCTGAGTCTAATATGGGTTAGAAATTCAGAAATGCCATCCTGAAATGAAGAAAAGGGAACTATGCCTAAAAGGGGGAAAAAAAAACCGGCTTGCAAACCAAAGCGCAAAGTTCTGGCAAAACAGTAAAGGATCAAAGATAAATCGAAAAATAAATGTTTATCTAATGGTACATTAGAGGAAGAGATGCCAGAGCTCCGTCTGATTTGGAACCACTAAAAGAAATGGAGATATGAAAAGCCGGATGGGGGTGGGGGTTTTAGGCCATGTGTGGTTGCTAATTGACTCACCTGAAGGAAAAGTAAACCCTCTTACCTTCGCAACAGGATGGTTTGATATTTGGAGCAAGGCACCCACCGCAGCGAAGTTTCACTTTCCCACAAAGCCAAGAAACACGGGGACACTCACTTCCTTGCTAATTACATTTCAAAAGGATGGCCCCCAGGTTCTTGAGAAAGACAGATCTGGGTTGTAACATTGGCAACAGGCTTTTAATAAGATTTACACATCAAAGGAGCAGAGAAACTCTTCACAGCTGGGAATTTTCTAAAGTGAATGCTCTAAACCCAAAGAGGTCCTAGACTTAGAAACAGGATAACACTCCCTTAAAAAGCCATCAGTATGCCAGACACTTTAATGTCTTATTTTTTAAAAGATTTTATTTTTTTTAAAAAGGCAAAGATCCTTTCATTGAATGAATTAACACATTCTCCCTTGTGTTTAGCATCTTAAACAGTAATAAGTTGAAAACCAACCTCACCCTTCATTTCCTCTATGATTTTGCAAGACAAATAAACCTCCATATTCCCCTAGCTGCTCTTGACCAAATGTCAATGTCAGTCTGGCCATTCCACAGATTCAGATGGAAGTTATTAAAATAAATGTGTGTATTCCCCACTGAAAGGATTTAGTAAGTGTTGGTAAAATTATAAAATTGTGAGGTAAGTCATAAAGTCATGGCAACAGAGGAGATGTATAGATACTGTTCTAGAAAATTTGAAGATGGAACAGTTAATTTTGTCTGGATATTATAAGAAAGGATTCACCTTGAAGAAGAACTGGCTCATAAAAATAGAAAGAAGCTTTACAGAGGGAGAATAGCCTGAAAAAACATCTGATTCACTGAGATATAACTGCCACAAAAATTATGTAACTGGGTCTCTTGGCCGTTCAGGATTTACTAATCAAATTAGATGATTTAATTAAAAGAATATGCAGTAACTTGATATGCTCAAAATTGTGACTCTTCAATATGAATAATGTAGTCATTAAGTAGGAAGATGAAGCTGGAGAAAGATTTTGAAATGATGTGATTCTTTATACTGGAAATGATTACTTTCTAACTTCCTCCTGTTTTTCTAAAATGTGTGTACATCTCTCACCAAAGATTGGCCAAAATAAGTACACTAAGAAACTTCTAGAGAACTGAGCAAAGACTTTCAGTTCATATCACCTTGTTGTCATCATTCACACATGAAGAGATCTTTACTTTTAATTAAAAAATTGTTTTATGACCTCCACATCTAGGGGAAACCTAAAAACCACCTGACTTTCGCATTTGGTGGTTTCATTTGATGTATTTGCAATACTTTTTGATAACTATATACCTTGGGTGATGAATTTAACTTGTTTTACCATTTAGGGAAAGATGGCTGCATGTGTATTTGTGGGTGAAGATGGCCGTGGTCATGTTTGTCACCCAATGTAGAGTTAAAGTAAACTTCTGCTGAGTTCTGTTGTTTGTGAACCAACTATTCATGATCACTGGTATTACTCTATCTTACATGTAGCATGCAGAATCATATCATCTTGTAAACAAAATTCTTGAATGTTATTTTTAAACTCACACTGTAGTGTAAAGGAATGGAGTCAGTTTTGTCACCAGAAAGGGTCTAAAGATTCTCCCTCTCTCTTGCCCCTGTAGAGTAGGTTCATGGAGTCTTGTCATAGAAACAAGGACTTCAAGGCAGCTTGGTGGTACAGATTTAGCACACAGCCTGAGAAAGTAAGGGTGACTCTCGAAAGGACTCCAACAGCAATAGCAGGAGGGTCTCCATCAATGGAGAAGTTCAGACTGGCCATGTTCTATGGATTAGCTAAGGTGGCCATTGACTACTTGGACACACTAGTCTATGTTCTTAGGGCTCCAGAGATCTTCTTGTGGCTCAAGGGATGTTTCAGTTCCAAGTGATAATTGTCCTTGCTTTGTCTTGGGGTCGGGGCCTACCTTGATTCCCATCATGAAGTAACTGTTCCCACATGTGGCAGCAAGTACATCATTGATGGTCTTCAAGACTCTGCTTTTCCTGGAATCTGACGTGATGATATAGTTATATTCATCCCTTTAGCAGATCTGGAACTGGACATTGTAAAGTCTGGCCATCTCAGAACTTAAAATTCGTTACTCTTCCCTTAATGTCCTCAGTCTTAAAGGGAGCTAAGATAGTCTAGGGAATTTAGAGCTGGTGAACCTTGAAATACAGACACTACTTGAGAGGTTAAGGTGACTACACACTGTTCTGAGAAAGGATTGGGCCAAACATCCAGTAATAAGGCAAAAATTGAATTCAGAGGTGTTAAGAATAGAACTAAAGAATTCTCATCTTCTTTGTCTTACCTATTCTCCAATTTCCTTGAAAGTGTCTATTCATACCGTCTTATTAAGATAAACAAAGAGGGTCAACATGGGAAAAGAACCTTCTTACTCAAAGCTGGATATGGCAGATCCAGCAGTCTTTACTTCTTTATCCTCCTTGTTTTAATGTCATAAAATGGTTTTTAAAAACAAAATGCTACCTGTGCCACATAACAATAGACTCATTAAGTCTTTTATTAAATCTTTCTGTGCTCTAAAAAAATATAATAAAATAGGAAATTAATACCCTTTCTTGTGTAAGCAAAACTCAGTCTAATATTGAAAATTTTAAACAAGGGAGTAGGTGTGCATAAATAAATTTTAATAATCTAAACATGCTTTACTTCTGTGTAAATAATTAGCCAAAAATTGATTCAAAAGATAATTTATTTAAAATTCTGAATGAAAGTTAGAACCTCTGTTTCTGGATATTGGTACACAAAGACTTTTGAAAGGAAATTATGGAAAACATGTAATTAAAACAAAAATCCCCAGAGTCATTGTATATCCATAAATTATAGTTAATTTTGAATTACATTAAATAATTTTAATACTTTGATTATATATTAGTACTTTGATATATATTATATATTTTTAGAAAATGAGATTTTAGATTAGTAAATTCCTAAGACATTTAGTACTATTTTTATAATGGACAATTCAAGAAACTTGGTCAGTATCATTCATCTGATGTCTACTAGTGATTTATTGTATTTAAGAAAACAAATATGAAATATTGCACAAGGTTATACCACTTAAAAATGAAAGACTATCACCAGGCGTGGTGGTCACGCCTATAATCCCAGCACTCGGGAGGCAGAGGCAGGAGGATTGCTGAGTTTGAGGCTTGCCTGGGCTACATAGTGAGCTCAGGGCCAGCCTGAACTACAAAGTGAGACCCTGTCTAAAAAAAAAAAAAAAAAAAGAAAGACTATCATCAATATCCTGATATAATTTACAACTTAGCATGTTTACATACATTGACAGTATGTACTACTGTAACCATGTTAAATATAATTATATATTATACAATATAGTACATAAACAGCATATTATAATGAAAGCCACACAATATGTATACTTAAATTGGTCATTTCAATTACTTAAATAAATGTAATGAACATCTAGTATTTGCTAAGCATATTGTAGGTGCTGAAGAAATAAGTATATGCAAGATGTATAAAGAGTTTCATAGAGCTGATATTTTAAGAAGACCAAAAATAAAGCCAAAAAACTATATGTCATGTGGCTCAAACTCAAGTGTCCAAAGACTTTTTAGTATTCTAAGTTGGATCTTAATACATTTTCCAGCTCTACAAGAAAAGAAAAGATTTCTTAGGGAATATTACTATCTTTTCCTTCTGTTTTCACAAGTATTTCTTTTAACTTTATTATCTTGAAATTTTAATAATGATCTTTAGTAATAAAATATACTAGTATTCAGAGCTGATACAGTACAAAACTCTATATTATAACAACCTTTCCAAAAATTGAAATAGTGTGAAATTTAAAGGATAAAGCATTGTGTCTTGGTTTGAACTTCTTCAACAGTTATAAAGTCATTTCCTATTTTAGAATTTGCAGGAAACGGTTGGAAACAAATAGGGTTTAACATAACTTTTTGTTGCTAGTCACCTTTGATCCTGGTCATAATTAACATATAAGACAAGGATGGATTGAGTAGGTCTCTATCCTAGATGTACTTAACAAATAAAACAAGAACAAAGTCTAAGGATCACCATTAAGTAAATTTTAATTTGACATATATCAAATGAGTGCTGCACAGTGTAACTCAATCTTCAGTGTTTGAGGAAGTAACAGTTTCAAATGGACACGGTCATGTCAGCAAATCACAGTTCCTATCATGGCTAATTTCAGTAAATAAAGCTACCCACCACCACAATGGTATATAAAAGAATGAAGAAAGATTAATTTTCCATTGTCAAACATTCCAAAACATGTGGTCCAGCCTATTCTTTCTTTATCTTTAATCACTTTTTCCTCACTCAGGAACATGAACACCAGAGAAAAGGAGGGGATGTATTTGAGACAGCAACAATATTATCTACAGAATCTCAGAAGTGTGGAATGAGTAGTGCTCATGTCCACTGGTGTCCAGGCCAGGGATGGTGGAGGAGAAATGATGCAACCTTCACTGTACTTGGTCTACTATGAATTTGCATGGTAGCTCCTCACTTCACCAGTTAGGAGGCATGTGAACATGGAGATTACTTAACCTCATCACAACCCTTGCATGTATGGCTAAATGACCAGACAATGGACTCCATGGGAAGATTTAAGGAGATAATAACTCATATTATGTTTTACATTCAGGTCCTGAAATACAATAAGGGTCCAATAAATGTGAACCATTATAATTATGGTCAGCATTAGCAGATCTATTAAAAACTGACTCTTCCATGTATAACCTACTCAACATAAATATAAATCTCTTGTTTAATATCAAAAGGGAGATTATCCTATATTCTACAGTCTGCCCAGTTTCTCCGTTGTTACCCAACATCATCATGAAAGCAGATCTTTCCACAGTTTACAGGAAATAGTACAAAGAGATTAAACTAAAAATTTCTTCTGCAGGGTCTTTATGAACATAACACATGAGCCATGTTTCCTGAGCTCTTACAGAGTAAGAAACACTTATTTCCAGTGTCTGTGTCTCCCTCTGTCCTAGGCATTCTTCTGTAGTCACTTCTCCAGGGGAGGCTGAGTCGTCTTCCTCTGATGTCCCCCTGTGCCCTCTCTCCTCTCCCTCTGTTCTCTTCCATCTCAATTCCTTGGATTTTGATTTCATGATAAACAAACTCGTTCCTGCTGAGCATGCAAAATAATATATATTCATCAAGCTTATGTTGTGAAACAGAGCTGACACTGCAAACCCAAACATGCACTCTGTTGAATAAAACAACACTTCTGGTTTCCTTGGCTTGTCACTGGTAATTGTATTTTAAAAAGGGTGTCTTAGCCCAGGCTGCTATGGCAACGTACTGTAGACCAGGTGGTTTCACCAACAAATCTGTATCTTTCCAGGGTCTGGAGGCCGGAACGCGTACATCCGGGTATTTGCAGACGAGATGCTTGGTGAGGGGCCTCTGTCTGGTGCCTTCTTGCTGGTATTTCACATCAGAGATTGAGCGCCTGGAAGCTCGATTCGCTTCTTTTCATCCCTTTTTGGGGGTTCACCTGTCAGCCCTCTTCTCAGTAAGTACCACCCCAAAGCCTCTTCCTCACAACATCCCCCATGGAATAGTGGTTATAACATTATCCCAGATAATAATAACATAAGCAGTTAGAAAACATTCGGTCTACAGTGCAGTTAGGTTTCTTGAAAAGCCACTATGGATTTGGAATGCCATTTATGATAGCAGTATCCTAAATTGTTGGGAGCCGTGACGAGCCTCCCCTAGGCACCCCCTCGAGACAAATGATGTTGGAGCCATGACAGGCCTCCCCAAGGCACCTCCTCAAGACAAATGAGAAATGAACAAACCACCTGCCCGGGAGCAGTGTTCCCGAACTTTATGCCCACACTCGTTCAGCAGAGCGAAACATTCCAGTAATAATCACCAAAGGCTCCAACGTGACCCGAGGGCGACCTCTACACACAGCCTCAGCCCTCCCCCTATACTCTATATATTGTAAGCCATTTCCCCAATAAAGTGAGACCTTGACAAGACTCTTTTGCTTGGTCTCGCTCCTTTTCTTGCCCATGTTTCTTTTCAGGTGAAGTCCTCCTCGCCCCCACGAATAACAGTGGCCCGCGGGTCGGGTCACTAAATGTGAGGGAAATACAAACAGTATGTCATTGAGCTGTTCTGGTTGGGGGATAGAACCGAAAGCGAATTTATACTCATCGATTTACCAAAGTCCAAGTTTGCCTGCTCCTGGGATTTCCATGAGAGTGTCAATGGTATCAAAATACATGCAAAAGAACTAATAATATGTTAAATAATGAATGTACAAATTATAATAGACATTTCCAGTTACTTTATGGCACTACAAAGTACACATTTGCATGTAGCTTGTTGTGTACTGGGTTTTACAATGCTTAAACTAAATGAATACTGTTATATTTTATTAAGTTCTGAGAGTTCATTTGTACTTTGATTAGTAAATGTTCCTTCTTTTATGGATCAAGCTGTGATTTTAAACATGTCCCATATGAATGGTTTAAACAAATCTAGTAACATCT
>PVIC010011172.1:0-19378 GCA_004025085.1 Thryonomys swinderianus
CAGGGCCAGCCTGAACTACAAAGCAAGACCCTGTCTCCAAAAAGCAAAAAAAAAAAAAAAGAAAAGAAATAAGGGCTGAAAGAGTACCCTAGAAACTATAAAATATGAAAAAACAGGACCTTGGGCCAGAGATTTAGCTCAGTGGTTCCAGTACCTGCCTAGCAAGTGCAAGGCCCCTGGTTCAGTCCTTGGTAAATACATATGATAATATCAGGCCCACCAGCAATCAGTACCACAAACCACAAATGCCAGGCTTGCTGGCTCAAGCCTGTAATCCCAGCACTCGGGAGGCAGGGGCAGGAGGATTGCTGAATTCAAGGCTTACCTGGGCTACATAGTGAACTCAGGGCCAGCCCTAACTACAAAGCAAGACCCTGCCTCTAAATAAATAAATAAATAAAAACAGGACCTCTCTACCCAACCTCCAGAAGTAACACAGCTCATCTGACTCCACAACTGAGACTCTGACCTTCAAAACTCTGCAAGAATCACTTCATATTGCTTTAAACTACCTCACTTATGGCAATTCCTATCAGTTACCATAGCAAACAAAGACACTGCAGGATCACCACGTGTGTCACCTTGATGTTCTCTCAGAGGGCAGGCCTAAGTATAGTTGGGGGTCCGTGTCCCAGGGAGCTGTGTGGCACTGCCTACAGAGTGCTATGTTCCCGTGTTCTACATCACTATGCAGGCTCAGGGACACCTTGTACAGGAGGCTCTGTGCTTACGTAGGAGTGTGTTAAGAGTCAATAGCTCTGACCTTTATTTCTGTTGGTATTCTGTCATCGTGGGCTGCTTGCTTGTGTGAGATACTCATCAGCCACATGGTGCTGGGGACACCCAGTCACCAGCCCCATAATACTTCAGAAATATGCCAATTACAGTTGCAACACACATTTCTCTTCTGCCCCATTACCCTGGAACTGTTCTGTTGGCAACTAATACAATGGCGATAGAAGGAAGGAATTGACAAGGCTTCGCTCTTGACAAAGGGGTCAACTTGGAGGAAGATTAAAAATAGATGCCCTTGAAGAAGAAAAAACTGCAGAAGCTCATCCTCTCTCCTCTCCAAATCTTGAGCCCATTTTCCAATCCAAAAAAAAAAAAATCAAACCTTCAGCGTCTATCAGCTTAAGAGCAGGTGATTGGGAATTTTCAAGACCCTACATGTTCTCTGTGCGAGACAGCATCTGTGCTTGTTCCTCACTGAAAATGTTTGAAGAAACAATACCACAGAGCTTGCTATAGGGAATACAGTAAATGATGCCGTTATCAACTGTGCCAGGAAAAGCAACCTGCTCTGGGGGCGCTCCCCCCAAGTACCTTGGCATCTCCTTGTCCTACTCCTTGATCTTCTTGGGTGACCCAGCTAAGCTCTGGTTGCACTTCTCAGCCTGGTGGTGACTCCTGTGTCCAGACTCCCACACCTTCCCGAGCCACTCTCCACTCCATCGTCCTTGCACAGGAATGGTGCACAAGGACACCTAGATGTGTCCACCACAAAGGACTTGGTTTCCAAAGCTTTTCCAAAGAGTCCTACCAGCTGGATCATGAAAGTGTAGAATTAAAGCTTAACACTTTGTGGCTGGAACTCAGTCAAGAGGCAGGTGCTCGGGGAGGTGATTAGGGTCACAGGAAGCTTCCCCTGTGTGCTTGCACCACACCATTTACACCTAAGCCTAAACACAGCCCTCAGTTCTTCCTGATGGATGAAATGGCTCCCATAAAAATACTGCCCATCACAGTTACACCAGGGATATTTAGAATGCATTTCGTAGTTCCCAGCAAGGAAAGTTTATGTCAGCTGATCCTCGCCAATAAGTCTATGGTATCAAGAAGCTCATGATCACATCAGGATCAACAGACTTTCCCAAAAGGTCAGAGTCCAGATATTCTTAGGCTCCGCAGCCCACATGGTCTCCGTCACCACTATTCAACTTTCTCCTGTAGCATGAGAGCAGCCACAGAAGGTATGTAAACAAACAGAACTGCCTGTGCACTGACGGACGTTACTTACGAAAGCAAGTGGCAGGCTCAGAAAATTCGAGCAGTAACTGGGAACACTCACAAACAAGAAGGAAACCACGCCAAGACCTAAACCCAGTTCTTTCTGACCCCCAAACCTGGCGCCTGTCCACTCTACCACACAGAACTTGGAGCATGGTTTCTAGCACTTGAGAGAATAATGACTTTAGATCGAATCAAGTGCATTTCTACCCAGTCCTCCTACCACCATACATGCTCATGAGGCCTCACTAAGTGCTGGGAAACCTCATTAGCCCGTGGCCACACAAACACAAGTAAGGTAACTGACCCACAGGACTAGCCAGGGTATATGAGTGCCATTCACCCTCTCCAGGGAAGCCTGGCAGCCACAAACAGTGTGCCCAAACAAACATGTTGGGCATCTTTAGTTGGATGCCTTGTGGCTTCCAGAACCACATGACTAAGTTTGTGTTTGGACAGAAGGGAAATCAGGCAACCCAGATACCTACCATCTCTGGTTCACTAACAGGACTGGACCTTGCTCCGGCATCAGCATGAATTCTTTCCAGACAGAGCTGTGCTCCTGCAGGTGCTGGGCCTGTCATTCCCACTGGGTGTCTGAGTTCCAACTCTGGGAGCCCCCATGGCCTGACTCACCTCTCCTGCTGCCCCTCCAGGACCTTCCTGGGGAGGTAGGGCACCCAATGGGTTCCTCAGATGTGAAGATATTGGCTGCTCACATGTGGAGTGGAGAAAGGCAGAACTGTCACCGCCTTCCTCCCTTTGTTCACCTGTCACCCCTCTCCCCTCCCATCTGTCCTGCCGAGAGCACTGGAGTCTTTCTGCCTTGGGTGATGAGAAACAGAACCGCCCACATGGCCCAGAAGGCTCCCCGGAGCACTCTGCTGTGTATACTGCCAGGGCTATTAACATGTCACCGTGGCTTTGCTTTGCTCCCTTTCTGCACTCTTCTCTCAGGAAACTCCATATGAAGGAGACAAGCCATTTTGGCTACAACCAGAACTCAGGAGCTTTTGGCTTCTCTGGAATTTTGTCCTCCCTCACACACCTCCACCTACACAGCCCTTCCTAACATCTGGCATAACAGCCGCCATCTTCAATTATGCTCTATCTGCTAAACCCAGCTAATGGTTCCCCATCACCCTGGCAAGAGGAAGCTCAAGTTCATACCGGACGGAGCACACCAACTACAACGATCATGGTCTAGCAAACTGAGGAGCTGGGCTTTTACCCTCTGGTCATCTTCTCGCTGGTTCTCTTTCCCTTTGCCATCCTGGAAGGAAACCACTTCTGCTTCTTCCCTAATTGCATTGATTTATCTTGTGGCATGCCTCATATATGGCGCTTTAGATGATAGATAGCAATTTGTTAATATCTTGTCACCAAGATGCAGTGACTGGGACCATGGTCCGAGGCACACAGCCATGTCCTCTCTCGTCAATTGATTATCTTCCTTCCTGCAAGATGGGCAAACCTCTCCAGTGAGGCCGATCGATAACTGTGCATTCGGCCATAATTGTAGCTTAACTCACTGCTCTCTGGAAAGTTAAGCCATGTGATTTGCACATAATTAGGCTCCACAAAAAGTCATACTTGCCTGCTCAAGGAGGAAATTAAGCGGACAGACTACCTGACTACTGGCGACCTGCTCTCTCCTTCCTTTTGTTTGACCTCCTTGGCCCATGTCTTCCCTTCCCAACATCTGTCTTCTCTAAGTCGGTTTAGATCTTGACAACTCAGACAAGCAATTGGTGGCAAAGCAGATGAACTAGAATATCTGGGCCTAAGAGCAGTCTCTTCCCCCGTGACCCCCTGAATCACCCCAGTGTGGCCTTTCAGCATCCCTGGCTTGGTGAGTCAAGCCCTGGTAACTGGTTCATATGCTGAGATTACACACTGCCTGGGGGAGCAATGTCAGACAGCAGTAGGAACCAACAGTGAGCCCCAATGTGAGCTGTGGACTTGGGTGGTAGGGGTGCCTCTATGTACACTGTCCCTTGATTATAACTCACCCATCGTACTTGTGCTGGGTGGGAGTAATGGAGAATGCTGTGCCTGTGCAGGAATGGGACGGGGAACTTGGCACTTTCCTCTCCTTTTTTTCTATGAACTCTAAACTACTCCCAAAATCAATACAGCCTTCACAAAAAGAGACAGAGATGTGCCCTCCTTCAGCAGGCCTTCTGCACTCAGGACACCTAGAGGAACGGCTCCAATGAGTCTCCCCTTCCACGTGTAATTTGATTTGTCCTCAATCAGCTACGAGCTCAAGGAATGAGGCACAGGCACCTTGGGATGCTTTGGAATAAGACAAACCTACCTGGCTTGGAGAGCAACAGAACAAAGGAAAGGACACCCACTGCCTTTCCACAGCATCTTGTATGTGGCGTTTTAGATGATAGATAGCAATTTGTTCAACCCTAGCCATGATTCCAGTGGAAACTGTGGGCACAGGTAACTCTGTATTGTCTTGTTTGGTTCTCACCACAACCTGGATGGGAGGTGGAAGCAGAGGAGAAGCTCAGTGCAGGACAGAGGTGTCCAAGCCCCACAGCATTTCTCAGCTGGGGCTGCCCTGCTGCACACCCAGGGAGAGTGAAACAACAGAAATGTGTAAGGGTGAAGTCTGAGGTCCGAATGGCTACGGGGCTGGTTTCCTTGAGGCCCTGAGGGAAGGATCTATTCCAGGGATTTCTCCTCGGCTTTCAGATGGCAGTCATCTCCCTGGGTCATCACAGGATGCCCTCTGTTTGACCAATGTCCTTAAAACCTCTGAGAAGCTTCCAGAAGTATAGATTGGCCCCCACAGTAATGCATTTACCTTTACTTCCTTAAAGATACTGTCTCCAAACACACTCACACTCCCGGGTACTGGGGTCAGAGCTTCAACATTTGGATGTGGGGAGAGACATAATCCAGGATCCAGTAGTACGGACTAAGCTGCATGACTCTTCACTCCGGCTTCATCCCTTCATGCCTGCCTTGCTGACCTTGGGAGGTTGTTGGCAAAAGCATGATAAGTGCCAGATCCCTGTACGTCTCACACCCACACTTGATCCACATCAGTCATTCTCAGAGTCCGCCCATGCTCACAGGTGAACCAACGCATTTTTTATCCATTTATCCATACACAGGCACACAACTGTACTCTTGCTAGTGCTGCTTCAATAATCACAGGTATACAGGTATCTCATAATTACTCTTCAACATTTAAACAAAATCTAAACTGTCAGCCAAGGCAGGTGACTTGTGTGAGAAAACACGGGCGAGAACGATGCTGACTCGGACTCACCAGGAAGGAGGTTTAGGAACGTGGCAACCACTTTGCTTTACTAACATTCTCATTTTTCCCTTTGTTCGCAAAAGTCATATATAGCAAAATATATATATATTGCCAAATAAAACTATAAAAACACTACACACTCCAAATGATGCATGCAGTGAGAAGAAAGCATCAGGATATAGTTTCATTCTTGGTGATTGTTTTGGTTCCCCAGGGCTGCTATACAAATTACCTCAAACTGGCTGGCTTAGCGCGGCCTAAGCCATTCCCTCCCAGTTCTGAAGCTAGAAGTCTGCAATCCGAGTGGGCGCACAGCCACAACTTCTGCAGTTTCCATGAGTGAATTTTTCATTGCCTGTCCTAGCTACTGGTAGACTGGTGTTCCTTGGCTCCAATTTCTACCTCCACTGTCTTCCCATAACCACTTTCCCTTTGTGCCCTCCATCTTCAGTACAATACCCACTACTTAGTATGGACTCATTTCAACTAATTACACCTGCAGTGACTATTTCTACACAGGGTCTCAGTTTGGGGTATGTAAACCAAGAAATTATAAATGAAATTAAAATAAAGGCAGTGAGAGATTTTAGCTGGATACCACACAGATTTAAAATCAGGAGACAGAGATTCAGTTTACCCCAAATGAGTGTTTCATTAAGGAAAAGGGAGGGATTATTTTAGAAGAAAAAAAAGGCTGAACAATGGATTGATGTCAAGTAACTCCCACAGAACATTTGAACATTGAACCTTTTCATTTGGCTTTGTTAGTTACACAAGTTATTTTGAACAAATTTTAGATCAGTGCTGAAGGTCTATTCATGTGTTAAACAATACACGATTGGCTGCTCAGGGATATGGGAGGGGTTACCATAAAGTAATAAGTCTTTTGGAAGAGTCAGTAAATAAATCAGCAGAACCCTTCTCCACTGTTGGTGGGACTGTAGACTTGTGCAACCATTGTGGAGATCTGTGTGGAGATTCCTCAGAAAACTAGGATGAGAGATCCCATTTGACCCTGCTATTCCCCTGCTAGGAATATACCCAAAGGAATTAAAAGATTCATTTTGTAAATATATGTACACTCACTTTTATAGCAGCTCAGATTGTGATAACCCAATCTTGGAAACAACCCAGATGCCCATCAGCTGGAGACTGGATAAAGAAGATGTGGTTTTCTTATAAAATGGAGTATTACTCTGCCATAAAGAATTACAAGTTTCATTCATTCATGTCCAAATGGTTACACCTTGAAGATACACCAGAAAATGAAATAAATAGATCCCAGATATGTAAATACCATATCTTTTCTCTGGTATGAGAACCTGTAGAGTAAATGAGTTCTAGAATGAATGATATATTTTGTAAAATAGGAAATATTCAAAGGGAATGTGTTGGGGGAACATAATGAAGGGAGAGAATAAATATGATTTGGAAAGAAAAAGAAATTGCATGTCTATAAGGGGTGGGGGGTAGTGGGTGGGTGGGGATATGGGTAAAAATGAAAATTAACTTCTGTCATAAACTGGTGCAAATTCCCCAATGTCAAGTGTGATTGTGAGCTGTATAAAAAATATACCAATAAAGAATTCAATTTTTAAAAATAATTCAATTAAATAAATAAATAAATGAATCAGCAGAATTCCTAGGGTGGAGACTTGCCATCTGTAGTCCTGTAAGCTCATTCCTTCCAGACAGAATTTCTCATGTGGACATAGGAGACCAGGGATTTGTGTCTATGAGACAGAATGCAGGCTGTCAAATATGATCTCTGAGGTTCCCAGAGAAAAACTGCTCCATCTTGGCAGAAGTGCAACCATCTTAATTTTTTTTTTTTTTTTTTTTTTTTGAGACAGGGTCTCGCTTTTGTAGTTCAGGCTGGCCCTAAGCTCACTATGGTGCCCAGGCAAGCCGCCGCGAACTCAGCAATCCTCCTGTCCCTGCCTCCCAAGTGCTGGGATTACAGGCATGAGCCACCACGTCCGGCATTGTGGTATGCGGTGTTGATTGTTGGTGGGCGTGTCTCCACGCCCAGCATTATATGTGGTTACCGGGGATCGAACTCAGGACCTTGCGCTTGCGAGGCAGGCGCCGGAACCACTGAGCTAACCTTCCAGCCCGCAACCATCTTAATTTTTACTTCCACATTTTTAGTTCTCAATCTTTGAGGAGAACACAATTCAACCCATAATAATGGTAAATAGAAGAATCATTACTGATAGAGAAAATAATAATGTGGTACAGCCAGTGGTCTTTTAACAAATCAGAAACAGAACCAAAGTTCACGCAAGAGCAAAGGCATTTATTCAGGGTTCCTAGAGGAAATGCAGTACCGCGAGACAATAGGGACCTAGAGCGACTAGACTGTGCTCTGAGAGAGGGGGAAGGACAGAGTTGTTAATCACAAAACCTATCATGGTGCAAGTTGTTCTGCATAGATTAAGACTGACCAAGCAAATAATTTATGAGTCCAAAATTTCACTACTTATTGCTCTTCAGCAGTTACAAAGCAGAAGTTAGCCAGGTGTAGTGATGCACACCTGTAATCCCAGCACTAGGGAAGATGAGGTAGGAGGGTTGCCCCGAGTTCAAGGCCAGTTTAGGCTATATAGTGAGTTCAACACCAGCCTGAACTGCATAGTGAGACCCTATCTTTAAAAAACAAAACGAAATAAAGAAAAGCAGCAGTTACAAAATGGGTTCTGTGGTTCGTGATTTAGATATGGGCTCCTTTCTCTCCAGGTCCCTTTCTCTATTTTCGGGCTCTAAAGTAAGGAAGATCCATTTGATAATCTTGCTTCCCAACTCCATAGATTAGAAAACCAGTATTTTCAGAAGCATGGTATTTTGGGTTCTATGATTCTTCTCTTGCACTCATTTCAAGAAAAGATGTTTCCAGATATCAGAAGGTTACCTATGCTGCCTTCCCTTGGGGGTAGAAGTGGCTTAGCGGAAAATTCACAGTGCTAAAAACTGCTCAATCATGTTGTTTAACTTTTGGACTATAGCTTTGGGGCCTCCATTTCCTCACCTGTAATGATACCCACTCCACTGTTTTGTTGGGAATACTGAATTTAGGGAAAGTACTTTGTTTATTGTCAGGTGACATGCAAATGTGCTGGGGTGACTTCTGCCCCACCATAGTATGCTCTATAACTGGCACATTGTAGACACACAAAAACATATGATTATTTAGGAATTCTCAGCTGAAGAAAAAGACCAAGATGAGCTGAAAAGTACATAGAGTCAAAGTAAGGTTTAAACACTGAACCAGATATGCAAACTATCCATCTGTTCATTTTCAATAAAACAATAACCAGTAACAAGCACTCCTACTTTCCTGTATTTCTTGTTTACTCAGGCCAATAGTCCATTTTAACAAAAGACTCTTAACTACCAAGTTGAATGTACATTATTTCTTGAGAAGGGAAACAACATTAGGCATTGCATATGAAAGGCTAAAATTCAGCAGAAGGAGAGGAGGGGTTAATTAAAGTGGTTTTGTGAGGACTATAGTTTATGTTCTAGGAAATATTTCTCTGACATTAATGATTTTATCATACATAAAATTTGAACAATGAAACCTCCCCCAAAGGTCTTTAAAAGTCATTTACAACCTCATCTCTCCAGTCACAGTGATGTTAGCTACAACAAAAAGAAATCTAAATGACCAATACAAGGGGAAAAGTTATAAATTATGGTACATGATTCTATGGACATGTAGAAATTAAAATAAGGTGGCTGTGTAATAGTATATTAAAATTTTTAGGATAAGATACTCAATGAAGAAATAATACACCACTTTATCTATAATGCAATAACTAATTATGTAAAATTTAAATATGAATAAGAATTAAGATTGAATAAGAACCCAGAGAAATAAAAACAATTGATAGGGTTACATAGTGACATTGTTGGGGGGAAATGTTTTTCACTTACTTATGTGTGATGAATGAGAAGATATATATATATATTTTTTTTTTTTTTTTTTGAGACAGAGTCTCGCTTTGTAGTTCAGGCTGGCCCTGAGCTCACTATGTAGCCCAGGCAAGCCTCGAATTCAGCAATCCTCCTGCCTCTGCTTCCCGAGTGCTGGGATTACAGGCGTGAGCCACCACACCCGGCATTGTGGTATGTGGTATTGATTGGTGGTGGGCGTGAGTCTCCACACCCAGTATTCTATGTGGTTACCAGGATTGAACTCAGGACCTCACACTTGTGAGGCAGGTGCCAGAACCACTGAGCTAAATCTCCAGCCCGAGAAGATATATTTTTAAAAGTATTCATCTTTGGGGCGGAGGGTTAGCTCAGTGGTTCTGGCGCCTGCCTCGCAAGCTCAAGGTCCTGAGTTCGATCCCCGGTAACCACATACAATGCTGGGCGTGGAGACTCATGCCCACCAGCAATCAGTACCACATACCACAATGCCGGGTGTGGTGGCTCACGCCTGTAATCCCAGCACTCGGGAGGCAGAGGCAGGAGGATTGCTGAGTTCGAGGCTTGCCTGGACTACATAGTGAGCTCAGGGCCAGCCTGAACTACAAAGCGAGACCCTGTCTCAAAAAGAAAAAAAAAAAAAGTATTCATCTTTGTTGAAGTATAACTGTGGTCCTCGCTGGAGACAGGAAGATAAAATGATGCAGAAAGCCTCCTCCAAGCTTGGGACTGTAGATTCCTAAGTTGCAAAGAGGGTGGTATCCAGAGACCACAGCATTCCAGAGCATCAATGATTTCCATTAAAACCTCATTTATGGAATTAAAAATTAATTTTATGGAAATGAATTTAAGCAGTCTATTCATTAGCATCCACTTGATCTAATTAAGTTTGAATGACTGTAGCAGCCATTTCTGCACTGTTATTTAAGACGAGATCCATTGTGATGGAGTGCTCTTATTCTACTAGGAAATGACACTAGGACAAATTGTTAAAACTTCTGCATAGTAGTTGCTCTTTCTTCCTGAAGATCCTAGAAAAGTATAACGTCACCTCTGGGAAGTTGTTTGAGACACTGAGTCCCATATAATGAGAAGCCCTCACAAAGCCCGCCCAGGCCTCCCCTTATAGAGCAGCAAATGGAAGTCCCACTGTGGCTGCAAAGCAGGGCAGATCCAGCCCTGAAATCAAGCTCCTCTTTGCCCAAGCTGAAGCAGCACTTGTTT
Source organism: Thryonomys swinderianus (assembly GCA_004025085.1). Lineage (NCBI taxonomy): Eukaryota > Metazoa > Chordata > Mammalia > Rodentia > Thryonomyidae > Thryonomys > Thryonomys swinderianus. The sequence continues at coordinate 10,451 of PVIC010011172.1, forward strand.
AAATTCTGGCTTCCATAGTAAAAGAAAATCTCAAGAGAAGTGTGTTATGTGGCTCTTTCCAGGATAAGAACTATGCATTTCCAAGGACATCTTAAATGCTCTGCATTAAGCAACACACACATATGTACATATAGTCTATGGCAGCTATCAGAATGAATATAAGGAGCACACCTCTGGCTTCGGGGCATAACCGCCCAGAGACCCCAGCTGTGCACCCTGAAGCCTACACCATATGGCAACAAGGCCACACCTTTCCAGGGTGCCCCATCCAGTGACTGAGCCTGGCAGGGACATTGAGGCACCCCCCATGGGACCTCAATAGTCTTTGCAAAGCTTCCTTAGACTCCAGGGCACTGAAGGATAGGTTTTCCCAACTCTTATCGTTCACTCCTTGACTTGGAGTTAACTCACAGCACAGTTTCTTGTGTTGGTTTGTTGGTTTTTTCCTCCCCTAATAAAATCCTTACCCATTGCATCTGATTCCTCGAGAATGTGTGTGAGTCTATATATAGGGGGGGGGTGCGTATATATTTTAGAGATGTATTTATGCACACAGATATATACACATGTTTATATACTTGCATATTTGAATCACAAGTCATCTGCACTTGATGGAGCATGAGTTGTATCCAGATTTTCACCAGTATGCATTCATCCACCCCATGTTTGCAATAATTTTGCTATTCCTTTGTGGAGTGATTTTTATTTTTATTTTTTTATTTTTTTTGAGACAGGGTCTCACTTTGTAGTTCAGGCTAGCCCTGAGCCCACTATGTAGCCCAGGCAAACCTCGAACTCAGCAATCCTCCTGTCTCTGCCTCCCGAGTACTGGGATGACAGGCGTGAGCCACCACGCCCAGCACTAATGATTTTTATTTTTAGCTGTGCTATAGTATCCCTGTTTGAAATAACCTCCCAGAACTCACACCTACCTTTCCCCATGATAATGTTCCTGGTACTTAGAATCTTTCTGGCAAGTGAGCCTGGCCTCCTGGACGGGTGTGTAGAACACAGAACCAGGAGCTCGCCTCACCTCCCCAGGCCCCTCCAAGGTCCAGGCCGGCACAGAAGCACATTTCCCTGCAGCATCAGGGTCTCTTCACTCTCACCACCCTACCTCCACCTTTGCCTCCACCCTCGACACCCTCTCCCGTCCCACATCAGTGTTTCTGATCGCATGCAACAGAAATAGGTTCTGCTCACTTTCTCAGAAGAGAAGTTGAGAGGTGGGTAACAGGGTGCCTCAGCGAAGGTGAAGCAGTCAGTCTCCCTCCCAGCAGGGCTCCAGGAACGCTGGTGGGGATCTTCCAGAGGGAGTGTGTAGGCAGTGGAGAGGCCCCACACTTCCTTGCCCTTCCATTGCTTTCTTAGATTCACATCCTGGTTGTAAGGAAACCGTCTCCAGCTGTTCTGGGCCACATGCTAAACTGTTACAGTCACACAGGTCTCTATGCTTGCTACTGCACAAAGAACAGGAGGACTTTTTTGGGGGAGGAGCTTTATTCAAAAATAGGCCTGAAATGGGATGCTCATATTGCCACAAATCACCATGTCACGTGGTTTTGGTGTTCCAGGGCCTGTGACAGTAAAGCAGACAGAGGGAAGGAATCCACTGAGTCAGCAGGCATCTGCAGCCTTGCTTTTTCTCTCCCCACCATCTTCCACTTCTTCCCGGTGCTGTGGAAATGTAAGAAACTGGACTGTGACCCTCTGGTGCCCATATCTGCCTATTCTGTCGGTCCATCTGGGCTGAGGAGAAGGGTGGGTGATGAGTATCCAGTACCTGATGCTGTCGGAGCTGTAGTGGGGAGAAAAAAAAAAAAAAGGTCTAACTTTCAAAGCGCCATTTTGCTGAGCACTATACCCTGAGGCTCAGATAGTTCCTGGTGTTTACAGCAAGCAGCACCTAGAATTTCAGTCCATAGAACCAAGAACCCAGAACCCAGTGAAATCAAGGAAATTACCCCAAAACACAGAGGAGAAGTGGGAAGAAAAAGTGAATATTGGCCACAAACACAGTAAAAATCATAATAAATATCCAGTGCACACCCGTGTGCCCATGTGCCCAGTCCTTGAATTTTTAGACATTCAGACTGGCCACCGCTGATAAAGTAGTGATTGTCCAAGTGAAAACAATTCTCCTGGCTGGGATGAAGCCTGCCGTGGCCAGGAGCCAGTCTGAACTAGCTCAACTCCTGAGTCTCATTATCATCCATGACCTTGGGTTGGGTGATCTGTCGGTGCAGGGCCAGCAGCACCATCCGTCAATTTCCTTTCAAGTCTCCCATTCACCTTCCAGACTTCTGCTGTGGGACTTGCAGCCTTCTCAGCAGGTGTGGCTTTTTTATTGGTGGTGTTTTGTTTTTGTTGTGTTTCTAATTTCTGGTTTTTGCTGATTCCAAAAATGTGGTAACATTGGACTGTCAGCCAATGTGAAGGTTCGGAGAAGCCCACTAGGAGTTTTTACTTGCCCCCTCCCTGAATCCACATCAGTCTCCTTTCCTGCACAGAAATGTTCCATTGTTTTCTTTTATTTCATTTAATTGCATTCATCACTTTATCTTCCTGGATAACATTTTTCTCTGTTTTATTGTATTTTAAGAAAAATCACTTTACGCCATCAGTATGTCTGGATTATTCAGGACAACTATAAGTAGTCGTGCTTGGAAAATAATCATAAAGTGAGAGTATGCATGAGATAACTTGCTTTTACTGAGAAAAGAACACACTATTTGCAAATGAAATCTGAATTGCGAGCATGAACAGAGGAGAGGTTGTTACTTGGTAGTTTACCAGTCTTGTCATTTCAGGTAAAGATGGCCCTGCAACAGGAAGGGTTTGACCGAAAGAAGCGAGGGTACAGAGACATTAACGAGATTGACATCAACATGAACGATCCTCTTTTTACAAAGCAATGGTACCTGGTAAGTATCTAATATTTCTAATATCTCTCAGGCTGCCACCCCACATAAAAGATGTATTTCTATTTCTTCCTAGTCAGTGGGATGATAGCACATGGTTCTATGAACTCTCTATTCCTTCCAAAATGTATAGACTTTCTGTCACATCTTCCCCTAGCCTGCTCTCTTCTGGAATTGCTAAATAGCCATGATCTCTCGGGATCAAAGTGATTATCAATAGCAGGTCACATTCTACTAGACTCTGAAAAAGCTTACCCATATGTGAATGACTTTCAAAAACACATACAAGTCAAATCAAAGGTCTGAGAAAAGTAATCCATGGGTCTCAGCAGGTAGAATAATTGGAGGACAGTAATGTCACAGGCCCAAGAAATAAAACCCAATGGCCACATAAAGGGTCAAGCAAGACAGTTTAAAGACTGTAGTAACAAAAGTATCATCTCTTAGCACTTCTTGTAATGATAGGAAATCTATTCTATGATGTGGGATTCCAGATTGTTGACATCCAGTCTATCTGGTAACAACAGTATTTTCTGCCTTTCCAGCAGTCCATCATGCTCTGTGTGGACTGCTTGGGTTTGATTTAAGAGAAGATCAGTGAATCCTAGCCAACCTGAACCACAGGGCGTAGTATGGGGAGAAAGTCACTGACTTACACATGAGAATGAAGATTCACTTTATGTAAGATTGAAAGGGGATGACCAAGAAAGAAAAGTCAATCACAACCTTATGGACTTCCAGGAATACATCACAGTTTCCTCCTGGAGCATCAGAGCTTGACTATGCCTCAAGTTTTCTTGACGTGGAATTCTCAAAACCAAATGTGGTTAATTGAATGACTTTATATTTATTAGTCAGGATAGGCTAGGTCTGCTGCTGCAACACACAATCTCCAAACCACAGTGATTTCCTCAAGAGCTCACCTGCCATTGGCCAAAACCATTCACATGTCATTCTTACTTCCAAGGAAGTAGAGAGGGACAGCCTTAATCTAAGGCTAAAAAACAAAGCCCTAATGACATTCACACAACACCCACTGACCACTGTGTTTTCTACAGCTTTGACTTTACTATTTATTTTATAAACTATCTTGGAGAAAATCTGCGTAAGAAAAAGATATATGCAAAGAGAAGGGAAATGAACATAATAATGGGAAATTTTTGTCTTCCCTTCTTTCTCAAGAGAGGTAAGGACTTAATTTTAACAGCATTAGAACTCATATGAAAGGCGAATGGATCACTTATCTTTAAATCAGTTGGTCAAATATTTTTGAGTAATAGTACATTGGTTTCCTCTTGGAAATGATATTGATAACACTGAAATTATATTTAATCAGGATAACCCAAGACAACACATGCTAAATTTAAAACATGAGGTATAAACAAAGAGCTCTGAGAATAAACGTTTGATTCTGAATCAGGGAGGGTCTCTTGGTGATGGCAGCTCCAGGATTTTATATAGAATGAGTTTCAACATAACAATCTAGTCACACAAATGAGAGGATTGAAGCAGATTTTTGCATACTTACATAAAACATAAGGCATCCATTGTTTATGTGGAAAAATAAAGAGGGAAGGCTGTGGGGGGGTCAGAGGACACCCAGAAGTGCTATTTCATGGGTATTTGGCCTTTCATTGGGCCCAGAACACAGAGTAACTGCTGAATACATCAAACGAACAGTTACACACCTGCTTTATTTTTCCATACCCAATAAGATTCTCCACTTTGGTGTGTCTGTACCAGATCAACACCGGACAGGCTGATGGCACTCCTGGTCTTGACTTGAATGTGGCAGAGGCCTGGGAGCTGGGATACACCGGGAAAGGGGTGACCATTGGCATTATGGATGATGGTGAGTATTTCAAAACTTTTGCAAATTTGGAAGTAAATGTGTCCTTGTATGCCCTCAGATTGAGATTCTTTGTTTCAAAAATGCTTACTGGATTATGGCTCCACAAAGAATGGCCGCTATTACAAAATTAACTAACAATAAATGCTGGCATGGTTGTGGGGAGAAAGGAACCCTTCTCCACTGTTGATGGGATTGCAGACTTGTGCAACCATTGTGGAGATCCGTGTGGAGATTTCTCAGAAAACTAGGACTAGGGGTCCCATTTGACCCTGCTATCCCCCTGCTAGGAATATACCCAAAAGAATTTTTAAAATCACATTGGAAAGACAGATGTACACCCTTGTTCATAGCAGCTCAGTTCGTGATAGCTCAATCTTGGAAACAACCCAAATGCCCATCAGCTGGAGACTGGATAAAGACAATGTGGTTTTTTTATAAAATGGAGTATTATTCTGCCATAAAGAATGCCAAGATTGATTCATTTATGTGTAAATGGATACACCTGGAGGACACACTAATAAGTGAAATAAATAGATCACAGATAGGCAAATACCAGATCTTTTCTTTGATATGAGCACCTGTAGATGCAAATGAGCTCTAGAAAGTATGACAGTTTTTGTAGAATGGGAAATTTCCAAAGGAAATTTGGTGTGGGAATGTAATGAGGGGAAGGAATAAATATGATTCTGAAAGAAAATAGAAGAGCATGTATATAGGGGGGTGGGGAGGTGTGGGTGGGTAAGGATATGGGTAAAAATGAGAATTAACTTGTGTCATATACTGGTACAAATTCCCCAGTGTTACGTGTGATTGTGAGGCGTATATAAATTTTAGCAATAAAGAATTCAATTTAAAAAAATGCTTACTGGAGACAGGATTAGCATTTCTGGTTCCAGGTCTAGTGACCACACTGCACTGTGACCAAATCCTCACCTTGCTCTGGATCAATGGCCACTAAACTCAGCAATGACCTTAGCAAATATTTTTGAATGAATAAATAAGAAATTAAACAAATAACAACTTCCTGACTGTCAACTTTAATCACTTATTGGGCCACAAGTTGTAAGAAATTCTAAATCTATTTATATTTATCATCTTTTTCTCTAAAATCACACAGTATGATGTAGTAGCCACTAGCTTAAATGGCTGCTTAAATTTTAATTTTAATGAATTAAAGATAAAGAAAATAATTCATTCACACAGCTTCATTTCGCAATGTTTTGTTTTGTTTTATGTGGTGTTAGGTATCAAACCCGGGGCCTATTTGTGCTAGGCAAGCGCTGTACCATGGAGATACAATCCTGTCCTGTCATTTCAACTTCTTGGTGGCCACACAGGCTATTTCAACTGCTGAAATATAGACCAATTCCATTTCAATCATCACACAAAGTTCTATCAAACAGTGTGACTCTAGATCCAGGAAATAGCTTTTAAGTAACAGGGTCAGGGTTTGGGGATATTTGACTTTAATGCTACTTTTAGAATGACCCTTGTAAAGCAGCTTTTGGTAACCTTTTGTTATAGATTCCGCCTCTGCATTATTCTATCCTGTATGCCCGCCAGAGATTTAACAGAGCTTTATTTTCTACAGTTTGAAGACTTGAGTTTCTACAGTAGGACTTTGATGAATTGGTTTTTTCCATCTGTACATGTCCTTGCCTCTGGGTAGATCCTGTAGAGTCATCAGCCTGTGGTTATTTCACGGGGCTGAGCCTCTGTCCTCTTAAACCCACTGGGCCTCCAGGTAAAAGCTCCACTGTGCGTTACGGATCTAATTACATGCAAAGGCTGTGTAGAAATGAAACAATGGAGCCTATTCTGTCTGAAGATCCTCAAAGCACACTGTGTGGTGGAAAGTAAGCCTTTGAAGCTTTACTGGTAGAGGGAACAAGGGAAGCCAGCATGCTTAAAACCTCTGCTACCTTTGCCTGGGGTCATTGAAGAGCAACACACAAACAAGGCCTTCCTGTGTCTCTGACCCAAGAGATATTTTGAAGTGGATGCAAAAGCTCCCTCCTGTGGCTGAGGGCTTTCAGAAAACAAAGGAGCTCTGCACAGAACTGCATGGAAAGATGCCTGCAGCTTGTGAGTGTCTGTCTTTCCTAACACTTGGCTGAAAACTTTTCCAAAGCAGTTGAGCCCAGATCATCCATGAAAAAGATACACCTAGGTTTAGGGGAAGCCTACTCAGAGCCCATTTGTGATGACCAATTCCAACGGTTCCTCTGCTGGGTGTCCTCCACCAGCCACCAGAAAAGACACCCTAAATGACATTGCAGTGGCAACACAAATACATTGCTCTTATGAAGCCTTCACGGAGCACTATAAGTGCCTGTTTCCAAGTTCTGAACGGTACCCCTTGCCTGATGCCTCAGAAGATCGCTCCTGACTCTGTTCCATACTGGCAGACCAAACTCTTTAGAAAATACCAGCAGAATTTTTTGTTTGATATTTCTTCTGGAAATGTGTGGCCTTTGAAATCCCCAAAAAAGGAGCTCCCTGCCCACTCCCCAATTAAAACTCCTGGAATCTCCATTGTTTTAATCATCTACTGCTGCAAAATCAGCCACTCCAAAACTGAATGAATTTTTAAAAAGAGCAACATGTTATGATCTCGTGGTTCTGTGGGATGATTGGGTTCTGCTGAGGTCTCCCTGGGGTCTTTCAGGCACTTAAGAGTCAGAAACAGCTGGGGCTAAAGCTCACTGGGGATTCAGCCTTTCTTGTTCTCCATGGACTCCTTGGGCCTCTCTTTCCCTCACATTGGGTCTCCAGAAAACTGGGTGGATTTCAGGTCAGGACTCCCAAGAGCAGGCATTCTGAGGGGGGGGGGGAGCACCAGTCCTCAGTGAAGCTAGACCTGCAGGGACAGTCACCCCTGGCACTTCTGCTGGATAATGGCTCCACCATCATCAGTCCAGACTCTAGGGAAGGCAAAACACCCTGTCTCCTGGTGCAGACAGAGGCTGGACACCAAGATGGGCTACTGCCTAGCTGGTAGCTGATGCTAGCAGCTGGTACAGCCCATGGACAATGTCAGAGCAAGTGACTACATTGTAATTTCTTCTCATGTGGCGTTGAGACTTCTCTCACAAGACTGGCTATAAGCTCTAGCCTACATTGACAGGATTCTGGGGAAGTGACTGTAGCTGTTTACAATGTACCTAACTCATTCTGATCTTACCGCCATAACAAAATACCTTAGTCTGAGTAATTTGTACATCATAGATGTTTATTTCTCCCAGATGAAGTTAGGAGTCCCAGACTGAGGCACCAGCAGAGAAGGCACCAGCTCTGCTTCCACAGTGGTGCCTTACCTTCTCCTTCTCTGGAGAGGATGAGCACTGTGTGCTCCCATGACATAAGGAGCAAAAAAGAATGAACTTGTTCCTTCTTGTTCTTCTATAAGGACACTAATCTCATTCATGAGGGTTTGGCCCTCAAGGTTGAGTCACCCGCTAAAGGCCTTATCTCCAAACACTCTTGTCCTGGAGATTAAATTTCAACATGAATTTTGGAGGAGGCAAACCCTCAAACAGGCCCCCAAATTCAAGTTCTTCTTATGCACAAATATATCCATTCCTTCCAAGTAGCACCAGAACCTCTAACCCAGACTTTCACCTAAGTACCATCTAAATCAGATACAGCTGAAGCCACAGGGACAATTCTTCTCAAGGCAACTTACTCTCTGGCTAGGATCCCACAAAATCAAACAAGTTGCAATATGGAGACTGACATAGGACAAACATTCCAATTCCAAAAGGGAAATAGAAAAGAAAAGAAAACAATGGGTAATGGATCCACACTAAGTTCAAAATCTAAAAGAGCCAACAATAAATCCTCAGGGTTGAAGACAGTCATTTACTCTTTGTCTGACCTTCTGCACACACTGAAGTAGAATTCATACGACCTGCCAACACTCCTTACAACCTTGCCTCATAGCTTCATTGGGCTCAGCCCACACAGTTGTTCCTGTGGCTTAGGGTCCCATGGCTGGACTTCCTTCAAGCCAGAGTCACATATGGCTGCTCTGTGTTTCTGGAGTCTTGGAAGCAGTCCCAGTCTTCTAGCTCTGCTGGACATGGCCCTCATGTAGTTACCTACCATGGTCACAACACTGTGTTTTTCTGCCTTGCCCTGAGTCTCTCAAACATC
>PVIC010011172.1:19478-42000 GCA_004025085.1 Thryonomys swinderianus
GAACTCAGCAATCCTCCTGTCTCTGCCTCCCGAGTGCTGGGATTACAGGCGTGAGCCACCACGCCCAGCATTATATGTGGTAACCGGGGATCGAACTCAGGTCCTTACGCTTGCGAGGCAGGTGCCGGAAGCACTGAGCTAACCCTCCGGCCCTCAAACATCTTTTGTAATCTAGGTGAAAGGGCTGAGGATTCAGCTCAAATGGCCTTCCTTGGGAGTACAAGGGCCCAAGTTAGATCCTCAGTACTGCAAAGAAGAAGAAAAAAGAAGAGGAAGAGGAGGAGGAGAAAGAGGAAAAAGATATGATCTAGATAGAGGCCACCTTGCCTCTTCACACTGCAGAATTAGCACCGCATGAATGCCACCAAAGTTCATAGGCTGAACCTTCTGTGGGGAGCCTGCGCCAAACATTGGCCTTCTTGAGCCATATCTGAGCAGCCAAGGAACAAGCTGCCTGAATGCACAGGACAGAAACTTAGGGCCGTGCTGAGCAGTGAGCCTTGAGATCTCTCTTTTGAGGCCATTCTGACTTGAAGGCCCAGCTACTCTGTGCCTGTGCTGGGTGGGCAGTCGGGAAGATCTCAGAACCAGCTCTAAATTTGTTCATCCATGGTCCTGATGAATATCATCCCACTTCCTTCCATCCATACAAGTCTCCCTGTCGAGCAACCTGTTGGTCACAACCCTAATGTCCTCTCCTGAAGACATGTTCTCATCCCTTCGAACCAGACCACACTCAGGATTCTCTAGTTCTACAAGTTCTATTTCCTTCTGAATCATAAATTCCACATTTTACTATTTTATGAAGAACAGGGGAAGAGGAAGTTATCACAACTTCTGCAGTAAGTTCTAGTTTTCTGTAAGCCTGATAGCACAAGCCAAATTAATTAATAAATAGACAGAAATAAGACTTAGAGAAGTTGAGGTTGGCCCTGATCCATGCTACTCTGTGTAGCAAAGAGGTAAAACCGGAGTTTGCACCCTTTTTATTCAGTATATACACGGCAAACAATGTAACAGGTCACTCAGAGGGCAGCATGTAACAGGGGTCTCAGAGGGCAACAATTTTGGTACATCAAGAGTAACGAATGTAGGGCCGGAGGGTTAGCTCAGTGGTTCCGGCGCCTGCCTCGCAAGCGCAAGGTCCTGAGTTCGATCCCCAGTAACCACATATAATGCTGGGCATGGAGACACGCCCACCAGCAATCGACACCGCATACCACAGTGCCGGACGTGGTGGCTCATGCCTGTCATCCCAGCACTCGGGAGGCAGAGACAGGAGGATTGCTGAGTTTGCGGCGGCTTGCCTGGGCACCATAGTGAGCTCAGGGCCAGCCTGAACTACAAAGCAACACCCTGTCTCAAAAAGCAAAAAAAAAAAAAAGAGTAACGAATGTAACAGGTCCACCGGTCACTCAGAGAGCAGCATGTTCTTACATCCTAGAACAATGAGGAATTATGTAGATGAACATCCCTGTGTAGTTCTACCCTCGAGCACCACAGCATGTGGTACTACCAGAGTCCCTGTTGCTAGCAGAGGTGAAAACAAGAGTCAAGTCCCCAAGTCCACTGCAGGTAGAAAAGTTCCGTCCAGTCATAGTCCTGATTGTGCAATTATTTCTCCCATATCGGATTTTTCCCAACACTGTACAATCAGAAGTCCTGCCACACCCTCAGTGCTCTGCTTGGAGCTCTTCTGCCAGGTATCCTAACTCAACAAGCTCAAGTTCTGTCTTCCATAAAGCACTCTAGCAAACACCTTTCCTCCAGTTCTCAGTGTCTTACTACTCGTTTGTGTTATAGACCTCACCAGAATTGCCTTTATTGTCTATTTTCTACCAGCGTTTTCTTTACAAAACCTAAAGAGTCTAAGAAGATCCAGGCTGTCTCTCTAGTTCCTTCCCTCTGGATTCTCACCAGCATCTCTCTTCATGTCCCATTCAGATCAATGTTGGCTTTTTTGAGTCTTCACTTTCAAACTCTTCCAGCCTCTGTCCATCAGCCCACTCCACATTTCTGGGTGTTGTACACAGTGATGGCAGCACCTTACCTCTTGATACCAATTTCTCAGTACATTCCTGCCACTATAACAAAATAGGCTGAGTAATTTATAGGGAACATTTATTTCTACAGTTCTAAAAGCTGGAAAGTCTACAATCAAGGTGCTAGCTGTATTGGTGCCCAGTGGAAGCCTTCTTCCTTAGAGACAACACTTCCATGTGGTGTCCTCACATGGCTGAGGAGATGAGAAGGTGAAAGGAATATGGGTACTTCCTTTGGGTTCTTTTATGGGATCATTAGTTGCACTGTGAGGGACCTAGTCATTTAAAGGTCTTACTATTATCTTACTTACCTCTTACTATTATCACATTGAAAATTGGTTTTCAAAATGAATTTTGTAGAGACACAAACCTTCAAGCCAAAGCAGTACCTTTCATGAAAATCCTTGCCTTTATCCTACTGGGGAGCCTAATGTTCACATGGCCAACCTGTTAAAGTCCTCTCCCAGAGGGGAGAGTATCTAGGGAGTAAGGTAAAGTAGAGATTGTATCCAACTGTCCCCTAGGAAAAGGTGCCCAAGGAGGCATCTGTATATAGCAGATGTTTGGACTAACCATGCTGGGGAGCTGGGAAGAGACAGGATTGGAAATTGAGGCAAGAATGACAAAGCTCTGCTTTGTAGAAGAAAGTCAAACCTACCTAAAACAGATCCTGAGACTAAACCTTGCAAAATCACTGCACTGCATGTGGGTTTTACATGGCCATCTGCTTTCCCCAAAAGTGTGCACATTCAAAGGGGCCAGGTCAAAGACCCCTGGCCCTTCCTGACCTAGCCCTATCTATCAAGCAGTGATGTCCCCTGCTTCTTTTGACTGAAGCAATCACAAGCCCACCAACACAAAAAAGGAGGCAATGGACCCAGTTGTCTAGGAGAAGCATGGCCACGTCACCCTGTGGAAGACACATAGGATAGGCAATTCGGGGAGGCCATCTTGGGACATACAATATGTCCATCAGGCCCTCTCCTCATTAAGGTAAATGGGACTTAGGTAAATGGGACTTAGGGTGCAACTCTCTTGAGCCAGAGCCTGGTCCTGAGCCATCACGCATTCCAACTGTTAATGTCCTCAGAGGGAATACACACAGGAACTCTTTGTTCATCCTCTGCTGTTTTCCAAACTGTCAGAGCTCCCTGTGAAATTTGGACTAGTGTTTATTAGGCTTTTGGAAAGATTCAAATTGAGAGCATATTAATGGTTTATGAACAAAAACAAAACCTAGCATTTGTCATCTATGTGCCGCGTTCCTTATGACTGCCTGGTAAGAGTCAGATGAGCTGAGCCTGGTGGTACAGGATGACCATAGGTAACTGCACAGCCTGGGATCGGCCCACAATGGCTTTCTAGCGTCTCTGGCATGCCAGGCATTCATAGTTGAAAAATATGAGAGCTCAGAAGATGAGAGTACAATAATAATGTGACAATTAAAAACTAAATAAGCTCATTAAAAATGGGTTCAGTAGATTTCACCTCAAAATATCAAATATACAGGAATATTAAAATCATATCTGGTTATCAGGTTATTATTTTCATTCTTTATTTCATTATTATTTCTCCAAATCATGTCTATTGTCTTTCACAGTTTTATAAATGTTTTCTCAGGCCAAAGTACCCATTCTAATTTATCACTTAGTCTTCTCTTTAGCCTAATTATAGACCTTTATTTTAATTAAGCTGCATTTATTTTAAGTCTAATTTTCTTCTAGTCTCAAATTATCTCCTTGCTCCAATATTTTTCCTTCACAGAGAAGAGCCTAGTAATTCTCAGAATATTTTTCTCTTAAATTCCACCCTCAGAACATGAATCCATTTTAAAAACTGACTTCCTCTTAGAAAAAAACTGTATTTCTAAATATGCCTGTGTGTATGTCTATTTTAATCTTATCTATATGTTAAAATAGTTTTGCCCTAACAGAGTTAACCAGTCTTAACAAATATATAATATATTTTTAACACTACATTCTAAAACCAAGTAGATTTTTTAAACTGGTTTTCTTCCCCACATTGACCCATTACTCTGGTGTAGTAGGGGTGGTGGTACCCAGGATGATAAGAAATATAGCACAAGCTGAACACTCAGTGGATTGTCTCTGATCCTGAAAACTGCTGTGCATGGTAAATGATGGCTCCACTTCAAAGCTCAGACACCCAAGGCTCAGAGCACCTGTGTCACTTGGCCACACCAGTGCTGGCAATGTCCAGTCCCCAAATGAAACTCAGTCAGCTGATCCCAAAGCTTGTGCTCATTGCTAGTTCTATGCACATCCTAAATTGGCCATCTTTGAACTAGGGTCCAGACAACTTTTAAAAATATGACTTGTTTTTGGCAGTGATAGTGGGGCTTAAACCCCAGGCCTTTGCTTTGGGCTAGTTTACAGCCCTTTTATATGTTTTAATCTTGAGACAGAGTCTCACTAAAATGCTAAATTGTCCAGGCTGGGCTTGAACTTGTAATCCTGCTGCTTCGACTTCCCTTTGTTCTGGGATCACAGACATGTAACACTTTGTAAGGCTGAAACACAGTAGTTTTTAAGCTTCTGAACCCTTTCCTTCTGCAAAGCTGAGGCAAATGGAAGGAGTAGACAACCTGACTGTGGGTGAGAAATAACTCTCAAATACCACATTCAGTGGCTCTCACTCCAGAATATACTTGTATACCCAGAAAGAAACAAAAGAAAATTTCCTCTTCGTAATAATCTGTCCTAACAGAGGTTCCTTTTTTTGCAGAGCAAAACAATAATAACGCCACAGCCTTAGACTATATAATGAAGACACTTGCTATGGGAGGCATTTAATGATACTTCCAGAACATAACCATCGCTTTGCAGTACAGTTATTAAACACACCAGCCGCCGGGCTCAGCATACACATGCATTCGTTTCCTTAACCCCAGCCCTCTTCTCACCTAGTTTGAAAAAAAAAAAAAAGCTAACACAGAGAGGCCAAACAAACTGCCTGAGACCCTGCTGATAGTTACCAGGGTGGCTGGGAGTTAAAAACTAGTCTCTGACTCCAAATACCTGCTCATAGCCACTTCTTTGCTAGGCAGCATCAGGCACCTGCCCTGCCCCCTCATCTCCAAGGGCTGGATGCTCAGATGTGACTGCTGTGAAGATTATATGGCTCTGCAGAGCCAGATGAGAGGTTTCCCGTGGCCCTTAATGTTGTGTGGTGACTTCTGATGGGATTCAGCAGTGCTCCCAACTGTAATTCCACCCTGTGAACAAACCCCCGGGGCAGCAAGACAGACCCATATTTGAGAGAAAGCCCCAGAGTCCTGCAGAGAGACTTGAAACCTCGGCTTCCTAGAAAGGAAGCCCATGTTCTAGACAGATGTGCATCACACATGGGACTCCTCACTGGAAACCATCTGACCTTGCTAAAGGCTCCTCTCTCCCAGTCGCATCCCTCTTCTGATTTCCACGCTGGAGCCTGCTCACCTAATCCAGCAGTTCCTGTGCCCTGTTAAATAATCATTGCTCTTCTTCCCCAGGGCCAACTCAATTTCAAAAGAAATGCCAATCGGTGCTTTAGAAATAGAATTTCTGCAAATCTCTTTTAGGTCACTAGCCCCTCACACTGCATTTACACCAGTGTCTTCCTTGGTGCAAGCTCTAATTAGCTCGACCTCTCTCAAGTGTGCCAGGGGCAGCTATCTCTGCACCTGGCTGCCACACACCTGCCCACAGGAGAATACTGTCCAGCCCCCACCCCTACTGCAGGGTTTCAGGTGCCAGCCCCAAAGAGGGGCTTCCTGGGCTAGCTTTCCTGAGGACACAGTAGCAAGTATTAACCTGTGGTTCCTGTGTTGTATTCTTTTCACAGGGATCGACTATCTCCACCCGGACCTGGCCTCCAACTATGTAAGTAGGAGCAGGTTTCAGGAGGGTGGAAGGAGGGGGAGGTGCGTGCTTTTCAGTGTTCTGGTCCCAAGTTGTTAGCAACGCACTGAGTATGCACACATGCAGGCACAGGAGCAAACGTGTTCACACACACAGAGCACATGCACTCACAGTCCAGCCAAAGGCAAAGATCAAGGCTGTGGTTTCATAAAGAAGCCAAAGACACCGGAGGCTTGAAAGAACAGACTGAGTGCCGAGAAAATCAGGGTAGGGAGGGGCGGAGAAGACAGCTGCCAAGGACCAAGTCAACTCCAGCAGATGATGCTGAACTGATGGGGGAAACAAGCCATGTGGGCTCTGGCTGGGCAAAACCAAAGGCAGAAAGCCAAACATTAGAGCAACTCACCTTGCTACCATCACTTTCCGAGAGTTAAAATTCTCTTTTACTGTTTTTGTTGCTTGTGGCCACTTCATATCAACCACACACACACACACACACACACAGCTCTGAGCATGACACTCAACAGGATGAACGGTTCACAGTCAGTGAACTCTGCCACGGGAGAGCTGTGCACTCCAGTTTCTGGCCCAGCAAATCACATGCTGCCTTCCCGGTGATGAAACCCGCAGTCCCTTTGTGCACAACTGATGGCTTCATTCTAATCCCAAAGACAGTAATAGTCACACACGGGTGTGTTCATGTCAAAGTATCCCAGCTATCACTAACCTATACTTCCTCAATAAACACCATGTTTAACCATAAAAAAAATATCATCTTAGTAGCTGAAGAGACTCCTGTTTAGGTGGGCAGGTGTCTCTCCTCAAAGAGTAGAAAGGATGGTTCAAAAGCAAAAGTGTCTGGAGTCACAGTTCTAGGTCCTTTGCCCTGAGGTGTGTATCTATATTGCTGAAAGAAAGTGGGGGTTTTCTGTGCGTTCTGTTTACAGGGCTTCAGGAACCAGAGTGATGATGGTTGTGTGTTTAATGTGTCTTATAAATCTGCAAGCCTGCAAATTGAGCTGAGAGTAGTTTAGGTACTTAAAAAAAAATGAAATGAATCATTTGCACAGTGCAATCATTACAGCCCCCAAGAGAAATGACAGCCACTAAACCACATCTATGTTCCCAGGAGTGATAGTCCAATCTTAGAGAGAAGACAGGAGTACCCTGCCGGGGGGTTGCAAAGCTAGCCCCAGTGGCCCTCCTCCTCCCCTTCCTCTGCAGTCGCCGGCCCCGGTCGTCTGTCCCACTGCCAACATACGTGGAGCTGCCGGCCTGCTTGGCTGTCCGCGCCTCCTGGTGACTGGAGCTCCCCTTCTGCTCCCCCTTGCTCTGCAGCCTCTCGAACTGCAGGGCTTGGGGCTCAGATTGAGAAGTGCATGTGCTGCACTTCCTCCGAGACTCTGCTGTCCCACAGAGACAAGGGAGGGACACAGAGCGGCCTACAGCCCTCAGCCCGGAAGGGAGGGCTGCCCTCCATGTGCAGAGCGCTGCTGCTTCCCAAGGCTCCCACCATCCCCAGGACCCGGCGCCTCTCAAAGCAGCCACATAAGGGTCTGCTGCTTCCCAAGTGAGTGTTGTTCCAAAATGGCCGCTGTCCTGTACCCCCTGTCAAGTCCCAGAAGGCTGAGGACACCGTGACTGACCTCCATGCCTGCCCTTCCCTGCCCTCAGCCTGAGGGTTTTCTGGTCATCTGCTCCTGATGCCAATTGTCAGATTAAAACAAAATACTGGCCAGGCACAGTGGTGTGTGCTGGTAACCCCAGCACTCCGGGAGGCTGAGGCAGGGGGTCACAAGTTGGAGCCCAGCCTAGGCAATTTCACAACTTAGAGAGACCTTACCTCAAGAGAAAAAATAAAGGCTGGAGATGTAGCACAGTGTAAAGGCTCTGGGTTCAAACCCCAGTCCTGCAGATCTGAGAGGGAGCAAAGTGGAGCAGGCTCCTTCAGCTCAAAGAGAATCTCCCAGAGCGCTGCAGGGCTGCAGGTGCAGCCCTGGAGACAGGAGGCCCACTGGCCGAAACCCTCCCCTGCGACTGGGAATTAAGGTGGCCACGAGGAAGGCCAGCTCCCCTCAGCTGAAAGGTCAAACGCACACCCGGATGGGATGGTTCTGAGCCCTCAGCTATTCTTCCTCTATTTCTTTTCCAAAAACATTTTCCCTGATTAAAAAACAAGTATGGGCTCTCAATAGAAATTTTGGAGAAGCATAAAGCAAATTAAGCTAGCCATAATAGTACCATTCTTAATATTCTGGACTTTGATTTTTATGTGCATATTTTTAATGAATTTCAGCTCATTGCATATATATTTCAAGCTCATCTGCTTGAAATGTCAGGAATATTTTTACACCATTAAGTATTCTTCCAAGCATGATTTTAAGGGCTCTATAGCTTTACCTCATGCCGTAACTCATTTACAGTCCAATCCACAATCCCTGGATACTTGGGGCGTCTCCAATGGCTCTCACTCTGCAAGGGGGTACAGCAGGCCGTGACATCGGTACAAGGCCCCCTAACCTACTCAGGAGAGTTGAAAGAACTAGAAATGTTTTGAGTTCTCCTGTGGAATAACACAATCTGTGGGTTCAGTAGCTTCTCCCTAGAGAGTTCCCTCCAATGGGTGGTAGCCTCAGATGGACTTTCAGTTCAGTAGAGGCAGATCCATGTGACCATGGGGCGGCAGCTCAAAAGAGGAGGTGTGCAGCCACTGGGTGGAGCTGTTGGTGAAGTGACAATGTTGACACTAACCTTAACCCAGATGACGTCTAATAACTCCATAGAAAATGGGATCTCTGTACAAAAATATGCATCTTCATGACTTCCATCTGGAGCAACGCCTGAACCTTCAACATGTTTCACAATCCTGGAACCTCCCAAAGGATGTGAACACATTTACACAAAGCTGCAGGGACAGAAAGCAAATCCTCCTCATGCCTCATTCTTCAGGCTTCAACAGAGAGCCCAGATTCACTGGCTTTTACCTGTCATGGTGTCTCCCTCACCCACCTTTGTCTTCTTCACTTTTAATTAGAAATTTGACCCCCATCTTTGGCAGAGTGAGAACGGCAAGTGGAGTAAGACGGAGCAGTGAAGCCAGGAGACAACAACAGGCTGGGACATGGAGGAAGCAAAGGACCCACGGATAGGGCCACACCTCTGAAGTGATTTCATAGCGCAGCTGTGGGGAGCCAGCCCAGTGCCCTTCCAGGGGAAGACGCTCTGAGGAGGCCCCAGCCACAGATCCTAGGTCATGGACTTGGGCAGAGGAAATGTATTTATTTGGGAAGTGGCCCAGGAAGCAGGGGGAGGAGGAAACAGAGAAGGGAATAGGCCCTGCGGGGGTAGGCACATTACCACTGCAGACAGCTAGATCTGCATCTCATTCAAGAGATCTGGGCCATGGTGCAGAATGTGAGAGGCTGGCACAGGGTACCTGGAAGGCTGGGGAATCTGCAGCCAACTCCAGCCGACACTGGGGAAGCCTTGCCCCCCGGGAGATGCTCGATGCACTGCCCTTCCTCTTCCACCCAGCCTTGGGGACAAAAAGCCACGGTACTGGCAGCTAGGGCTCACCCAGGGAGCAAGGGCATCAGGGATGTGTGTAGCCACATCCAACCTGGACACGATGCCCTGGGCATCTCTCGAAAGTTAAAATAGACAGAATTGTTCTGAGTGGTTGTGAAAAGCAAAGAAAGACTCCTTCTCAATGAGAAGTTAAAATTCCACCCAAGGCTCTTCAGAAAACTATGTTCATAATAAAACCAAGCAAAATGTTTCTGAAAACAAAATTATTTTCAAAACTTGGTTCCTTTGTGTGTTAAAAGAGAGGGATCAGAGTGTGTTGGTTGTTCAGTGTTGTTTCCCTTAAACTGAAAGTTAAAATGCTTTGCAAAGTGCAAATCAATATATAAATGTAAGTCCTTGGTTCATACAATTCAACAAAATCTACAGTGAGCTGGTTAAGTGTTAAAGCAAAAGATAATAACAATCACTTGTGTTATTACTGTATTGTTCTACAATTGGATTTAATCTGAAAGATCCAGTCCCACTAGTAAATGCTCACCACTCCAAATTATTTTTCCTTTTTTACTTCCTTAATAGCACAGTAAATAGTGAGTATTGGTCAAGAGACTATTTTAGATCAAGTTAAAATCAGAACCACCTTTACCCATCCTCCCTTTACAGACAGACTTCTGTGTGACACTGCTGCATGATACCCACAGCACCCATGTCCTGTGTAACACAGAATAACACAGTACACAGTATAACAGCTATTTACATGGCATTTGCTTATATTAGGTATTATAAGTCACTTAGAGATGCCGTGAAGTATACAAGGAATGAACACAGGTCATAGGCAGGTGCTGCTCCCACTTTGTAAGGGGTGGGACCATCCATGGATTTCAGGATAGAGGGATCCTGGCACCAGTCCTTCTTGGATACCAAGGCACAAATACACTTCTTTTGAGTTTGGGCAGAGAACCCATGAACCACCAGAACGGAAGAAGGAAAGTGGTGTCTAAATGGAAGAGCAGCCTCAGAAATTGTTATTATGCAAATTGCCACTGAGGGCAGCAGAAGTTTCATTTCCCTAAGGAGCTCCAGGAAGCAGTGTAGTCAGAGCCTGCCGCAGAATTCCCGCCAGGCACTGCTCTGGGCCTACTCCCCAGGACATCGTACATGTCCTTTATATGTACATATAGGAAAAAGCAATGTATCCAGTCATGTGGAAGTGACAGTGTCCCCACGTGCCTTCCTCTGTTATGCCTCTGTTATCCTCCTTAGAACCATGTGCCCAAGCAAGCCCACTGGCCCAGGAGAAGGAGAGGTACGTGGAAAAGAGGTGGCCCGACTGTCAATGCAGGCATCCTGAGTCACCCCAGACCATAGTAAAGAGCAGAAGTGCTCAACTGAGCCCACCAATACCACCCAAACCCTGGGCAACCACGAAGCAAGCAGCCTCTGGCAGGACTGGCAGAAGTGCCTGGCCTAGGCCACCGATGCAAGGTGCCTGTTGTTAGAAACAGCTGACAGCATAATTTATGTGTAGCACCTATTACCTTTGCCCATGCAAGATCCTCTCGCGGTCCTCCTGTAGTACTTGATGCCCGTCCCAGCTCAGAGAAAATCCACAGGCACTGCTTGACCTCCAATGGCGTTATCCCCCACAAACCCAGCCAAGTTGAAAGCTTCGTAAGTCAGAAATGCGTTTAACTTATCTTACGTATAGGACACCCTCGCTTAGTCCCACCCATATTAAAAGTGCTCAGAACATTACATTTGTCTATAGTTGGGCAAAATCATCTAACTCGAAGGGTATTTTTTGAAAAAGAGAAAAGGAAAGGAACAAAAGTATTGAATGTCTAGTATACTTTACTGAAATCTTGTACCCAAAAAGTGTGGCAATGTAGCACAATGCAGTGGATCTGTGGTGTCCCCTTATGGTCATATGGTTGACAGGGACCTGCAGCTGGCTACACTTGCCTAGCAACATGAGAGAGAATTTATTGCTAGCCTGGGATAAAGACCAGAACTTGATGTCCAAAGCAGGTCTTCTATTGAGTGCATATTGCTTTACTCCCTCTGTGGAATCTAACGCATATCTCAACCATTATAAATCAGAGCCCATCTGGATGGATTTATAGCCCTGCCCTAGACCTCTCGAGTCCAGACCATTAAAGGAAGGCCTCAGGTGCGTTTTTTTAAAACTTTTCAAGATTCTGATGATTAACATGGTCCCTCTTTGGGCATACCTTTAATATGAATCATTCATATATGAATCATTCATTCACTCGTTCACAATGCTATTTACATATTATATATGACTGCATCACAGTTAGATCATAGACTTTTTGTAGGACAGAATTACTTTATGCTTAGAAATTACTTTGTACTTAGAAGTGGTAAGCCAATGTTTAATATATATTTATTAACTTGCATTGAATATTAATTCATCAATACTATAGCAAATGAAACCAGATGCTAAATCTAGTCACCTCTGACCCTCTGTCAATGATGACTAGAGACTCTGGCTGGAGATCGTCTAATTCCCAGCTCTCAACCAACTCTTAGGTGGGTGGGACCATTGAAAAACCACAGTGCACAGCACTGGGGAAAGAAACAGAGGCCCCCAGACCCTTCCTGAGTCCCCATGTCTGCAGGCCTGGAAAGAACACAATTTTGGAGACAACAGTCCCACAGGGTCTTCCTCTAGATTTGTCTAAAATCTAGAACAACTTCGGGATGATGAAAATATAATTAGGTTCCCAGAGGGGAGAGAACAAAGCAGGCTCTTTGTTTCCATTCAAACTTCAGAACATCACCAATGGGCCGAGGTTGGTATTTCACGCACAGAAGTGTCTGTAAGGGCAATGACATCCCCCAGGGACCTGCACTTTCCCGTTCATCTGATGGTCCTGACAGGGACCGTCTCTGGGAGGGGCCGGGCAGAGGGGAGCTCAGCACATCAGGTGGCGGGTGGCAGGTGACTGCTGTGATGAAAGGGTGATGTTAGAGATGGGCACAGCTCTCAGTCCGGGATGACTCAGATGCCATCAAGAATTGATCACATACATTGCTTCAGGCTTTTAGACCCATGAATATTTAAATAAGCACATTAATATTGCATAAGAAATTGGGTCTTAAATAACCTTTGTGTCTTATTGAAAAGTAAGGCTGGCTTTTGTTCAAAGCACTTGTGAATCCTGACTGGATAATAGGGCACTTTATCACGAGGAAGCCAGACTGAATCCGGGGATGGGAACATTTTTACAATCATTTTGATTGATAGACTACCAGTCAAATAACTATCATCTGACCCAATCTATGTACTGGACAAAATTATTTTATAGGGACATCCTTTGACATAAAAGTAGGGGAAAATAAAAATTATTTAATAAATTGGAACTCCTTGTTGGGCCCTAGAAGTACAGCTACAACTGAAAGAAAAGGGAAGAAAACTGCTCAATTAATTCCCCAAATTGTTCAGTTGACTCAGATTCTATTGAATACAGTCAGGCTTGGGAGACCGAACTGCCTTCCCACTGTGTGCAAAATGCTGTTCTGGTGGCCAGGATTAAAAAGTGCAAACTCCAGGCATTGGCCTCAGGGAGTTCACATGTAGGTGTATAATTCTGTTACAAGGAGCTCAGTACTATCTTGAAAATAAAATACCACCCACTTAAGAATGCAGCAGAACAAGAAAATTAGCTCCAAAGTTAGGGAAGGAAAGAAACTTAAACACATTGGAAGACTAAAGATGAATTTGTTTTCTTGGGTGGGAATAACATAGGAATTTATTGTTCAATATGAAACTGGACAGCTGGATGACTGGATTTTCATTTAAAGAGTTGCTTCCACCAAGAAACTTAGACAAAATGTAACCCACAGAAATCATTTCCTTACCAAAAATTCCCTAGTTAGCAGTGACTTAAAAACCTGAATAATGTCTTTCAATTCTTTTGCTCATGAGAGAATCAACCAGAGGGCTCATTCCCCAGGGAGATTATTAATAGAGACTTTTTCTATAAAGAAATACGTACATTATCTTGAATAGTTGAGTGGGTAGATAAAGGGATGGATAGATGGATGTTAATAAATTTACCAGGATTTTATCCCATTTATGATTAAATGTATGTTCAGAAAAAGTGCAGCAATTCCTACACTACATGACAAGCCATAGAAAATCACTTGGGCAACTGTAAAAATATTTGAAGATTGCTTTTCTCCATTGCCAGTATTTCCTTCTTATTCTGACCACCAAGGTAAACTCACTGAATTTCCAAGCTATGAATATGTCACGGGCTTTTCTCTTGGAGTTTCCACCTCTGGGAATCCAAATGGTTAGGTAACCAAGGCTTGCTTGAGACAGGTCTTACACATAATTAATTTGCCAACCATGTCTCACCATAGCTGGGATGAGAAATACTGCACCTATCATGGTATTGCCCACTTTTGCTTTCTCCCTTTCTTCACATTATAGTGCCTCAGAGGCATGGATCCGGGTGTGTGGCATAGGTCTGCCCAGATTCTGAGCTGGGCCCCATCTGGAGGAAGAAAGTGTAGGCAAGTCACAACCAGGAGGTGCCATCCATGAGGTTGCCCACATCTGTTACAGAACAGCAGGGCCCTAGTTGGAATGTCCATAGGAAGCCAGCCTACAAGTAGTCATCACCGAGCATTAGGTGATTACCTAGTCCTCGATTAAGTAAACTTAGACCCTCAGCCATGGAACTGTCTAATGTATATATTTGTGGTTACATTAAATTATAAGTGTTACAGCTTTTATTTCAAATAGATGTCATTCTCCCTTTAAAATCTTTCTGTAATCCTTCCTTGAAGACGAAGCCTTCATGATAACAGGATTCTGGAGTAACCCCTGAGATTCCCTCCTGGTGTGAGCACTCTGTAATTGCCCCACAGTAAGTGTGACAAGACCTATAACTATGACATGGTATTACTCCCATGATTAGGTTGCATTGTATGGCAAAACCAGAGGAATTTTTTCAAGTATCAATAAGATTCCTAATCAGTTTAACTTAAGCTAATCAAAGAGGAGAGTCTCCTGAGTGGACCTGAACTGATCAGGTAAATCCTTTGTAAGAGGATCCACAGACGGAGAAGGAAGAAGTCAAAGAGATTTCAAGCAGCAGAGACCCCTGTTGGCTTGGAAGAGACATTGTCACAATGTGAAGAGTGCCACCTAGAATGTGACATGTTCCAAAGTGACTTTTTTTTAGCCAATAAAGTACTTGTAAGAAATGGGGGCCTCTCTGTGAGCTCAGGCTACCAGCCTTACAACTCAAATCACTGAATTCTGCCAGCAGCCAGTGGCCATGAAGAAGACCCTGAGCATTAGGTGAAATCGCCACCCCAGCTGAAGGCTTGATTGCAGCCAAGCAGGTCCTTGAGCCGAAGTTCCAGATGCCCATGACCAAAACTCAGACAATGGACTTGTGTTGTTTTAAATCCCTGTGAGTGTGATAATTTGCTATGCAGCGATAGGAAAGTAATACCATCTTCTTAGTTACGGTGTATATTTGAGCCTCCACCAAATGATTTGCTTTTTCTATGAGTCCATAAAACAAACCACTCTTTGGTTTTTATGTTTTTTCATACATTTGCTTTTTTCTCAAAAACATGTAAGCTTTCTACTTACTGCTACTGGGATGGTTTTATAAGTAATCATTTTACTAACACTAGAGACTAAGAGAAATTTAGTGTGGGAGTGTAGCTCTAGGACTAGCACCCCTGAATTCAAATCATCCCTGAATTCAAATCTATGCCTATCTATTTGCTTACTATGCGGCCCAGGGCAAGTTCATCTCTCCATGCCTCAATTACCTCATCTGTAAAATAAGTTAATAATAATACCGAAAGTGTTAGTTTTACATTACTACAGCCAAATATGTGAGACAACTAACTATGCGAAAAGAAAAGGTTATTTGGAGCATGATTTTGGAGGTTCAAATTCCAAGATCTGGTGGGTCCTGTTGCTTGGGCCATTGGTGAGGTTGGTGACAGGAACACCATATTAGAGTAAGCGGTCACATCTCAAGCCAGCAAGGAGAGAGATTGAGACAGGATGGGGGAAGTCCCGCAATCCGCTTCTGCAGTGCACCTTGATGACCCAAAGGCCTCCCCCAAGACTTCATGTTTTAAAGGTTACTCCACCTCCCTGTGGGACCACTCTGGAGACCCCACTTTTCACATATGGATTTTTAGAGTTGATTGACATCCAAACCATTGTGCTGAACTTACTAGCAATTATGCTCATTTTCTCAGTGATATGCACAAGGCCACGGAGTCCTCTTGTCCTGGGACACCCTCAAGTACTTGATGTACAACAACTTGCCCAAAACTGTGTGGCTGAAATTTGGCAAAGAAAGATCACAAGACTGAGACCTGGGCCCAAGCTCCTCCTGCTTTAAAGGCTCATCATGAATACACAGAAAGAATTTGAGAATGAAACTAAATTGGCAATTAGCATGTTATTCTATGTTTTTATGTTTTCCTTCCACTCTGCTGATACTGCAAAGCATGCAGAAACTTCATGACAATAGCTTTCCTTTGTCTCACTAGAAGCCGGGGCCCACCCATTGCAGAGGACAAAATACTTAGCTCATTACTTGTCTAAAAACTTATACTTTAGTCCTGAATTTCACCTTACAAATGCACTCTGATTGAACACACACATAGAACAACATAAGGCATATGTTTACTCATTGTCCCAGAAGTTCAGTATGTGTATATGTATTTGTGTCCATACACATACTGGGTGGGTGGATTTTGGTGAAAGAGATTAGATTGCTTATTATTACTGACTGCCTAGGTCAGATATCCTGGAGGTAGATGACATCACGACTCCTAGGAATGTGGTTCTACTGGGTGAGAGCTCTCAGGAGAAGCCAAGGCAGGAAGCAGGATGGGACATGGTGTGGTCTCAACTGGAGCTCTGGTCCTTGTCCCAAGGGAGCTCCATAGCCTGAGTCACTTCACACAAGTTTCTTCCTAGAACGAGAACCAGCACTTTGTGCTTCTGTGTCCGTCACTGACTTAAGCACTCCCTGAAGAAGTGCCAACATGTAACTTCCCAGGTCTAGTGACTCATCTGCCCAAGGGCAATCTGCAAGGAAAGGAGAGAATTGTGAGTTTCTAGCTACCATGACTCCCAGAGCTAGGGTTTAGGTATATTGACCCAATTAAGGGCATTTGCCCAGGCACAAGCATCACATGTTCATGGAACAGCACCTCCTTGGTACTCTTTTTTTTTTTTTTTTTTTTTTTTTTTAGACAGGGTCTCACTTAGTAGTTCAGGCTGGCTCTGAGCTCACTATGGAGCCTAGGCAAGCCTCGAACTCAGCAATCCTCCTGTCTCTGCCTCCTGAGTGCTGGGATTACAGGCGTGAGCCACCACACCCGGCACTGTGGTATGTGGTATTGATTGCTGGTGGGCGTGAGTCTCCACACCCAGCACTGTATGTGGTTACCGGGGATTGAACTCAGGACCTTGCGCTTGCGAGGCAGGCGCCAGAACCACTGAGCTAACCCTCCGGCCCTCCTTGGTACTCTTGATGTGAAAAAGGCCTTAGTGTTGTCCACACTCAACCCATGATGCAGGACTTTGAACCACAAACCATCCCTACTGGTTTGCAAAATGAATGAATGAAGTCAAAGGAGAATTAACATCAAGGACAAGGAATTTATCTAAACCAAAGGAAGGAAGACAAAATGACAGAAGGGCCAGGCTGTCAGCAGAGGAAACCTCCCCCAAGGTGTCCGTGGCCCAGTCCTTTTACAACCCACAATTGTGTTGGGTGACCTGGTATATGTAAAGACACTTAGTGGATCTAAGATTGACTCAAGATGGGGGGATTCTCTGGGTGAGCCAAAGGCAATCTTATTTTCTTTATAAGTGAGACATTAGCTTGATTGTGTCCACTTACTTGGCTTGGAAGCCAGCCAGTGGATTAGTAAAGCACACTTCTGAGTGTGTCTGGGTGGAGCATAGGAATGTAGCCAGGTACTATGTCTTGTCCCTGGCCCCTGTCTCTCTGGCACTGCTCCCCTGTGCTGCTTCCTGGCCACCATGAATTTAGCACCTTTGCTGCACCAGGCCCTTTCACCATGAAGTTCCTGCCTTTGAGCTGCCTGACCATGCACTGAATCTCCTAAGACCATGAGTCAAATCAAACTTCTCCTTTAAGTAGTGAATGTCAACCACTGTGCCCCAGAAATGAGAAAACCAACTAATACAAGTGAGGGAGGAAAACAGACTGTGTCAGAAAGAGGCATGAAGGAAGAAGGGGAGAAAAGATTCAGAGCACAAAGACCCTTCACTTGCTTGCTCTGCAGATAGAGAAAGGAGGACACAAGCCAAGGCATGAAGGTGACCTGTGGAATCTGGGAATGGCTCTAGGTGACAGCCTCCAAAGAGTCAGGGACTCAGTCCCACAAGGAATTGACTAAGAAGCAAACAGTTTTCCCCTAGAGCCACTGTAAGGAAACACAGCCTGGCCAACCCCTTTGCTTTAACCAGTGAGATCATATCATAACTTCTGACCTTCAAAACTTCACAATAATAAACCTGTTCAAGGATACTGACTCAATCAAGGAGATTTGTCTCCCAATAAAGGAGACTTATCACCCCCTTTTTTTTTTTAGCATGTAGTAACTTGTTCCAGCACCAACAGAAAACAAACACAGGCCATCTTCACTGTGATGGTGTTTCCTTCCCATGGAGGAAAACTGAGCATTCAGATCCCATGAGAAGAAGAGAGTGGTTCACTGGGGACTCAGGAGACCCAGTTCTGACAGCAGCAATCAAAATCCATCCAGTGGGACTCCTTCATCCTCCCCCGACAAATGCCCAGAGTCCATGCCCTCTCATTTCCCCATTTTAGGCTGCCTCAAGACTGGCGCTGCCTCCCCTGCAGGCTGATGCAACTGAGGGCATGAGGTCACGGCCAGTGCTTCCATCTCCTTTCAACTCCCCCATCGGCCAATTGAAACAAACACCGCGGGTCCACAGAAAAGATGGGCCACTGTGCCAAAATCAAGGCCACACCAGCTCAAGGGATATGAGAGGTGTCCTAGCCCAGGACAGAGGAGGAAACTGAGGTCCTGAGTGGCAATGAATCATCAGAGGTTACACAGCAGGTCCTGCAGCAAGGTCTCCAGCATTCCCCCAAGGCTGAAGGCATGTCATTCAACACTGAGGCATGTATCTAGATGCCTGCAGTGTCCAGACAAACCCTGGCCCCAGTGGAGATCCAACCACAGGTCTATCTGCAGAAACCCCAAACTTTCTAACACTGAGGGCCTCACCTTTCACCTGCCATGTCCCTTTACTTCCCACCTGCCTCCCACCAGCCCAGTCAGCCACCACAGGGCCCCTGTGTACCTTCTCTGCACGCCTCCCCCACGGTTGTCTGTACCTCCACTTGCAGGCACCTGCTCTTTCCCCAAGGAGACTGAACCTCTCTCTCCCTCATACACTGATACATCTGGGAGTTCATATCCCCTCTGACAGCTGTGAATCTCTAACCAACTGTGGAGTAGGCACGGAGATCAACAGCCCACCAGCACCCCCTGGAAGACTAAATGAGAGCTACCCCACGGGGCTCCCATTGCACCTTGGCTTGGCTTCTCCCTGCCTCTCTTCAGCCTCACAACTCCTTCACTGATTTCTGCTGGGATCACCTCCTTAATAAAGCCCTTGCCACAAGCCCACATCTTGAGGTGGCTTCTGAGGACCCTGACCTTACATGGGCACAGGCTGAAGCATAGTAAAATTTTCCGCCTCCTAGCCAAGGCTGAGGGAATCTCTGACGTGGAAATAAGATTAGCTTCTCCACCATGGTAACCCTGCTGGCTCCCAACCTTTGGGAAATTATTTTTCACAAAGAAAGAACCATTTATTACTAACAGATAATTAAAACCTGAGACTAAGGACAGGAAGCCAGGGCCTGGCTTTCTGCAATGTTCCTTGACATCCTGACAGATACTATGGGGTGGTCTGTACTTTGGATGGGGGTGTGCAGAGCCCCCACAAGGAGCTGTGTGTGAGGCAGAAAAATAAGATGTGTTACAGCATGTGGGAGATGTTTTCATTACATGAGGAGAGAGAAGGCTTGTGTTTTATAGATACAACATTGCCAATTTTTAAATGAAGAGATTTAGTGTGACTCTAAGTTCAGCACTACCATTGAGGCTCTGCAAAAAAAAAAAAAAAGAAATGCAGTCTGAGCTTTCCAAACCTTTTTCTCCACCTGTTAAACAGGGATGATCATCTATCCCAACAAGACTGTCTTCAGAACGAAGGGCATAGAATAATTATTTATATTGAGATGTGAAGATTGGGCCTTTACTGATTTATCAAAAAGCACCAACTGGATGTAAAGGCCCTGAAGTTCTCCCAGAAGGAGTAGTGGATCACCCTATCTTCCTTCTCCACCACACCTACAAACGCATGCACACAAGGCCTTGCTCTCACTTGTAGAGATGTTTCAGGAAATTCCGTGAGAAAGTGCCAGCCCCTGAGTGGCTCCCACTGTGATGACCAGACTGACACCAAATTGTTGGGATTCTTACCCAGAACCTCACACACAGCACTTCCACCTGTCACTCACACAGTCAGTCATCCCAGGCCATGGGGCAGTTTTGTTGGGGAGCTTAGATCTGTCACTTACAGGATGTAGCTCACACATCCGACCCCTCCCCCCCCATGGAGAGTTGACTGTTGGTTAATGAAGTGTGAGCTTGCTCTGCTTTCTGTCTCCCATCTCATCTTCCCACCTGGATTCTTTTTATTTTTATTTTATTTTGCAGTGCTAAGGATTGAACCAGGGCTTTTGCACTAAGCTACATTCCCCAGCTCTTGTTTTATATTTTCCTTTGAGCAAGGTTGTCAGTATGTTGTTAATTGCCCAAACTGGGCTCAAAATTACAATCCTCCTGTCTCTGTCTCCCAAAAGACAAAGATTACAGGCAAGCACCACCAGGCCAACTCCGCTCTTGCTTCTAAACACCAAGAGTAACAGCACACAGAATCAGCTGAGCCCTCTCCAGGTGCCTGGTCTTGTGCCCTACAGGCCTTATCCACCTTGAGTCTGCACTTTAGCTGGGAAAGTGAGCGCTTTCTTACACTCCTCTCAGATGGGGAACTGAAGATCAGAGAGATTAGTCCTTTTCCTCAGCTCTCAGAGTTGGCGATGGTAAAACATGGAGGTCATCATCTTCACAGAGACCTCATTCAGCCTGATCTCCCTCCAGTCTCCTCATCTCAGCAAGGAACCCCAATGACTCATGTCCCAAACACTGAAATCAGCCTCGACTGCCCCTGCTTCCTCTTTCTCCTTGCCCAGATAATCCATACCCCTGTTTCTCTGTCCTCCCAGCCAACCTCACTTCCTTCCAGGACCCACAAGAGGGTTCTGCTTCCACTCTAGGGCTCCAATGCCTTCTCCCCAAACCAACCAGCTAGACACTTGCGGAGCAGCAGAGGTGTGAGGTCCTTCCCCACCCACAACACACGGCAGCTTCCTGGTCCACAAAGTCACCCTTCTCCTCCCTCCACCACTCCACAGCCTCTGTCTTTCTCCCATGGCCTCTTTTCGTGGTTTCTGGCTACACTTACCTGTCGCACAGTTCTTTCCACCTCCTGTTCTACTCCGGATAGAAATTACTTATTTGTAGCTTGGTAAACACTAGACTTTCACAAGGAAAGTATCACCACAAGGTGCTCCGTGGAAATGAGTATTTCTGGTGTTTGCTTGCTCCTGGGGAGAACTCATTTCCCTCCTCATAGCACAAAAAGAGGAAAAGAAGAGCCCGTTATACAAGACCACCCGGTTTGTCCCACGATAGAACCAGAAAAAGGGCCATGAGGGCTTGTCTTGAGCTTTCACCTCCTTCATCTGCATTATGTCCATTTAACAATAGCCATTTGATAACTCAGGGCCTGCGTGAACTCAGAGCAAGCTGAAAAATTAAGCAAGGGTTTTTGTATACAGGATCACTATCCAAAATATTTTGAAAACGAAAAAGAAAAGATAGATGTGGGCATGTTCTTAGCTGATAAGTTTTGCCTAATCTTTATTCTAGTCGAAGGGAATTCCCAAAATGTAAGAACTCTATTCACAAGGTTCTCTGGAGAAACATGGCATTACATTAATATTGAACTCAGTGTTCCATATTTACAAATCCTTCCCAGGGAAAGCCAACCTGGCTTAGAAATAGTGCTTATAATTATGATCATGGATGTTATGGGCTCCTCGCAGGGAACACATCAAATACCAATTTAAATGCAAATGAATTTTATCATCCCAAATTAGACTCATCCTATTGTGTTGAAATGAATATAGAAAATAATATTGGACACTAAATTGCAAGTAATTAATATTGACACAATGAAAAATAGACACTGTCATCTCACTACTGGAGAATAAGTCCTACCCTGTGTGTATCATGCTGAGCTGACTGGACCAAATACCCCAGGGCCTGGCAGAGCTAATGTACAAGATTAACAGGAAAGCAGAAGGGGGAACCAATGGCAATGACACATCCAGGGCCCAGCCAGCTATTCTCTGGGTCTGAGGAATGCATGCTTAAGCCTTCCACTTAAGTGACTGTGATATAAAAAGTACCAATGAAGTCAGTTTTTTAAAAAATGATTTCTCAAGTACTTACATGCTACAAAGAGAGCTTTAAAATTAAGCCACTTGCCTTAAATAGGAAGGCAAAGAAGACCTTTGGCTGCTCTGTAACCTAGGTGGTGCCAAACTATAACTCCCAAGGTAGCCCCTTGTTTTTGTAAGTCAAGTTGTATCGGAATGCACCCACAGTCACCAGTTTACCTCTTCTCTGGGGCTGCTTTGTGCAAGGAGGGCAACTGCAGCGTGCAAAACCTAAATACTAATTGTTTGACCCTTTGCAAGAATGTTTGCAAAAATCTCTGGATCTAACCAGTTGTGCATCGAGACAAAGGAAAATGACTTTCTTAAAAGCATAGCTGGACTACTTTCTATTTGTGTGGCATCAAGTAAGATACTAGACATCTCTGGAGCCCTTTTGATCCCCGAATTGGGCATCACTGTTGTTCTGAGACAAGGTCTCGCT
>PVIC010011173.1:0-41910 GCA_004025085.1 Thryonomys swinderianus
TTTTTTTTGAGACAGAATCTCACTTTGTAGTTCAGTCTGGCCCTGAACTGACTATGTACCCCAGGCCAGCCTCGAACTCACAGCAGTCCTCCTGCCTCTGCCTCCCGAGTTCTGGGATTATAGGTGTGAACCAACATGCCTGGCATTGTGGTATGTGGTTACTGGGGGTTGAACTCAGGACCTTGCGCTTGACAGGCAGATGCTGGAGCCGCTGAGCTAAATCCCAGCCCTATTAAACCTGTCTTGATTAGCACACCTATCTGTCTGTCTATCTATCTATCTATCTATCTATCTATCTATCTATCTATCTATCTATCTATCTATCATCTATCTATCTATCATCTATCTATATATCTGTCATCTATCTTTTATTTAACTATGTCTCTATTGGTATATTTGTTTTGCTAATATTTGGATTTGGTTAGGGATTTTTGCATTTATGTTTTTTAAGCCTGTTTGTATTTTTTCTCTTTCTATCTCTTGAGAATTTGTTAGTAGAGTTGTATGACTCTCATATAAAATTTGGGGAAATGCTCCCTCTAACTTTTGAAAGTACTTATGTAAGACTGGTATCATTTCTTCTTTACATATTTACACAATTTGTTGGTAAAACTATTTGGAGATTTCTTTGTTGGGAGGTATTTTAAGTTTTATTTCTTTACATAGAGCGATTTAGATTTTTTTTCTGGCACCAGAGATCAAACACAGGACCTTGCACTTGCTAGGCAGGCATAGTGTCACAGAGCTACATCCCCAGCTTAATAGGGCAATTTAGACATTCTATTTCTTATTTCAGTTCTGGTAAGTTTTACTTCTCAAGGTTTTTCCTTTCCATTTTATATAAATTGTTACTATTTTGGCATCCATTTGTTTATAACATACTCATAGTCAGTCATTTAATTAATTGGTTAATTATTGGTATGGGGATTGAACTCCAGTCCTTGTGCTTCCAAGGTAGGCACAGTACCTTACAATGAGTCTTTTAATATCTTTAGAATTTGCAGAGATAGTTTTTACTCTTGCTTTTCTAATAACTTGTGTTTCTTCTTTAATCAGTTTTACTAAAGATTTGTAAGCTCTGTTAATTTTTTCTAATATCCAATTTTGACTCTTCTGACTTTTTGTTTGCACATTTTCTATTTCTTTTATTAAACTTTATTATTCTCTTTTGGTGTATGCTGTTTTGAATTAGCTTTTTGTTTTCTTGCTTGCTTCTTATAGTGGAAATTTAGATGTTTGTTTCTTTTCTTATATGGGCATTTAAAAGCTCTAAACTCAGCTAGTCATAGTGGTGCATGCCTGTAATCCCAGCCTTCAAGGGGCTGAGGCAGGAGGATTGACAAGAGTTGGAAGGAGAGCTGGGTTACATAGTGAGTTAAGGCCAGCCTGAATACATAGCAAGACCCCTCTCAAAACAAAACAAAACAAAACCAAAAATACAAAACAAAAGCAGAAAAACCCTTAACTTTCCCCACAGGTCAGCTTTATTTGCATCCCACAACTTTTACTATGTTGTGCTTTAAAAAATTCTTTAGACATTTTAAAATTTCCCTTGATTTTATGATTTATTTAGAATGGGTTATTTCAATTTTGAAACATTTCAGGTTTTTCCAGGTATTGTTTTGTAACTATTATGTAATTTAATTCTATTGTGATCAGAGAATATTAGTTTTAATTTTGAGGCTTCTATTTATTTTCAGGTTTGCTTTATGGGTTACCATGCAATCTCTCTTGGTGAATGTTTTAGGTTCAGTTGAAATTAATGAGTATTTGCTTGTGTGGGGAACAGTGTTTTATAAATGCCCAAAACGTCAAATTGGTAGAAGTGATATTCAACTCTTAAATAGCTTCTAGGATTTTGGGGGGTCTATTTGTTATATTACTTTCTTGTTATGATTGTATAAACATTTAGGATTGTTAGGACTTTTAGAGGAAGATTTTTTTCTATGATTATGAAACGCTTACTTATCTCTGATTTTTTTGTCTCTAAGCACACTTTGTCTAATTATAATACTATAGCACATCAGATTTCTTATTTTTACTGTTTGCATGGAGAATTTTTTTCTAATATTTTCCTTTCAAGCTTTCTGTATCTTTATATTTAATTATATGCTTTTAAATAGCACATAGATTAAATTTTACTTTTTTATTCAGTCGGACCATTTTTTCCTTGTAGCTGCTGTGTTTAAGGTTTACATTTAATGTAGTTAGATCTATGGTTAGGTACTAGAACTTTACCATTTTATTATTTGTGATGTTTGTTTTTTGTATGTATCTTTTTTTTTCCAGGTATCTTTTTGGGATGAGCCAAATATTTTTAGTATTCTATTTTGTCTTTCTATTGACTTTATAACTGTACTTTTTGCATTATTTTTAGTGTTTACTCTTCAGAAATTAAATTGTATTTTAAATGATAATAATGTACTTCAAATATAATTCACACTATTTTGTGAATCATATAAGAAACTTATCTCAAGATAATTCAATTTTTCTAGATCTTGGCTTTTATGCTATTGTTTTCATATATTTTACTTCTTGTTATTCTGTAAACCCCAGTGTATGTTACTATTTTATTGTTTTTGTTTTTAGCAATCAGTAGTCTTTTTCAGAGGTTAAAAACACAAATATATATGAGGAAGAGGAAGAAGAAATATTTATCTGCTTGAATCATCCAGTTCTTTGATCTTTGGTGTTATAGATTGTATCTAAATGAATCCCCAAAACCTCATACTGTCGTAGATGGCTGGATCTAGGGTAAATGAATGTAGAGTAAGACTGTGATTAGGGGGTGATTGGTGAGTGGATAAATATCCTGATTGGTTCTGGGTATGGGTGGCTCTACCCAAAAGACTTGAAACTGGGGTGGGATAAAAGGAAAAGAGAGGCTTGCTGCTGCTTTGCTGCCTCCTACCTGCTTTGCCATGAACCATTCTCCTCTGTGATGCCCCTCTCCTACACCACCCTGCCTTCGAGTCAGCTGACTATGGGGTGAAGCTTCTACAAACAACAAACTGAAATAAACTTTTCTTCTTTTAACTTGTGGATGTTGGATATTTTATTTCAGCACCAAAACACTAAGACATATGAGTTGACTTTGAAAAGTACATGGCGATTATGTTTTTTTTTTTTTTTTTTTTTTTTTTTTTTTTTTTTTTTTTTTTAGACAGGATCTCGCTTTGCAGTTCAGGCTGGCCCTGAGCTCACTATGTAGCCCAGGCAAGCCTTGAACTCAGCAACTCTCCTGTCTCTGCCTCCTGAATGCTGGGATTACAGGAGTG
This sequence comes from Thryonomys swinderianus, assembly GCA_004025085.1. Taxonomy (NCBI): domain Eukaryota; kingdom Metazoa; phylum Chordata; class Mammalia; order Rodentia; family Thryonomyidae; genus Thryonomys; species Thryonomys swinderianus. The sequence goes on from PVIC010011173.1 coordinate 3,279, forward strand.
AGCCACCACGCCTGGCACTATGGTGATTATGTTTTTAAAAGAACAAAAGGAAGACCATGTATTTTTCCTATTAACTGCTTCCTTTCTTAGATGGATTTTGCCACTAAATTCAAACAGTTTGAGGAAAGGGTCAAGGTTTCCTTCATCAGAGTTTGGAGTCTGGACACGGGTGAAAATCCATCCAGAAAATTCTGTAGAACCTGTCTGCCATCTTGGTTTTTTTTTCCTCCCTTACTTAGGTGCTTTCTTTGCTCTGCAGTTTTGCTCTTAGATTCTGGATCTTGAGATTCTCCACCTGGAGTTCCTGCCCGCATTTGGATGATAGAAGATGAATAACCAGTGCTGTGTGACTAGAAGGGGCTGAGTGTGTCTGAGGGAGTTCTCTAGGCTCTCCTGTTCCATCCCCAGCTTCAGCCTTGCACCTGGGGAAGAGGTTGGTGCCCCAGGACAGTGTGTCTCAACCTCTCACTATCAGCACAGTGCCCTCGTGTACTTGAGAGCAGTGGAAGAGTTGGTGGGCCTGTACCAGGAGTTCCTCAGGCCTCTACATCTCAGGAAAACCCACTCACTGCTGTAAACTTGTTAAAAGATATGGATTTTCTCCTTACTTTTATTCATGGCAAGGGTCATCTTTCTTTGCTCCTTTAGCTGTGGTGAAACTATCATGATTCTTGCTAGGAAAGGACTGTTGATGTCTGAAATTTAGTTCATTCTGTTTTTTTTGCATCCTCAGCAAGAATACTGTGATTTTGTGATTTACCTGGCTTTTCACCATGAAGGTGGGGGCAATAGGCTTTGTGATTTTCTGAATTCTAATTAGAAGTAGAGTTTAGTTCTTTCTATTTTTATTTACTTTATCACTCCAGTATCTTGGTATCTATCCATGAAGTTAGGATAGGCATAGATTTGTGTGGGCATAACTTAAAGTTCCTGTTCTCTTCCTCTACTGAAGACTTTCTTTTGATAAAGCTCATGATTTCTGATTCTCGTAAGGAGTTTTCATACAATTAGCTTTACAGAACCATTGGGTTCTCTTGGGCCTGTGATTTTTTTCCATACATGATTAAATATCACTGTGCTGGGCTTGGACTCCACAGTGTCTCTCCGTAACATGATGGACCTCTCATTAATACACAGAGAATACCTTGGAGGGGCCAGTTTTTAAAGATCATTTTTAGGTTGGTGACATAAGGCCACAAAAACAAGGATTGCAGAGAAGAGGTGCTCAGCTCCTAACACTTACTTGGTGTCTGCTTGGAGCCACCTTTTCCCTAACTAATGTTTGGGGGGGGGTAACCTCACGAGATAAGCATTCTCAGGTAACACACAAGGAAGTTAATATGTAGCAAACTCACACCTACTCATTCCAAAACTGTGAACCTAACAACCAGGCTTTTCCCTCTTCTCTTTCTTTATTAATATAAGGAAAGGCACAGTGAATGGCAAGAGCAGGCAAATCACTGCTTCCATTCTGGCTTGAGGCTGACCCTTCAGTTCACAGCCACAGTAAAATTTTAGTTTCTGAAACCAATACTTTTTTCATTGGGGAAAAAGACCCTGATCAACCCACTTCACAATCAAGCCATGTATTTTCTGGTCACTTTGAGTAGGTCACTTAATTTTTTCTGAATATCAGGAATTTTCTGAAAATTGGAGTTTTTCAATCCTTTGGAAACAATTCTTTGGAAATCTCATGCAGCTCCTCCACAGACTTTTCTCCCATTCACTGGATTTATGGGAAGGAATGGACAGCAAAGCGTGGCCCACACATACGTTTTCTCCATACCAGCGGACGTCTTACACTCAGCTTCTTCTCCCTGGCTCTATGACACACACTGCAAAAGCCAAAATGTAATTAGTTAATAGCAGATCTCCTCTGTTAATGGAAAGGGCATTTCAAACTTATGCAACCAGATAGTGTGATATTTGTCAGAAGTCATCAGTAGGAGGCAACAGAGAGTTCTCACAGGTCACTTGTCAAGAGGGGTCAGAGCCTGTCTCGCTGAAGCTTTGAGACCCAGTGTGGCTCTTCAGATCACTGCCTTTCTGCGATGTAAGAGCAACTAGGGAAAAAAGTTGGGAACCCCTTTCTGTGTTCCATCCCATCAGTCAAAAGAATGCATCCGTATTGGTGCATACTCTACAGGCATGATCTCAGCTTTTCCTCACTGTAACCTGACAGAGGTAGATATTATCACTGTCCCCATTTTAGAGTTGAGGAAATTGAGACATAGGCCAATAGCCATTCAGGGTGAGCTTGGGGTTTGAGCCTGGGACTGCCAGACTTCTAGGTTTCAGTGGCTAACTACTTTGCACAATGCCTTTTTCACTTAGCATTTGGAGTACTGTAAACTTCAGTCCTAAGAGAAGCTGCTGCTTAGACTTTCTAAAGGTTGGTATTTAATCATCAACCACTTTCCTTTTCAGCTTGAACTCACAGCCACATTGCATTTCCCAGACTCCCTTGCAGCTGGGACTAGCTACAAGACTGAGGATTGTCCAGTGTACTGAATGAAAGTACTGCCCTTTATCTTTTTCAAAGTGTGATCCTCCTCATGCTGGTTCAATGACAATGATTCCTTGGGAGCCAGGCATTGAGGATGGCTGATCTGTGGGTTAAAAGGAACTTGGGTGCTTACTGTTATCAAGAGCACCCATGTCATACTCTTTTACTGACATATCCTACTTAGATATGAAAGTCTATCAGTGGTAGCAACTAGTGCTATACTAAGCACTTAAGTCTAACCTAGCAGGAAAGAGTAGAGAGGGCACTGAGGAGCTGGGGAGTGGGCCTTAATGTTCTCTGTGATTAACCTGCCTTACATGGTAGTGGTGAGTGAGCAAGCTTCTCCAGTGTTGTACAGATTCAGGTGTAGGGACAGGCTAATCATGGACCCACTGGGGGATCAAGAATAATATTTCTGAACATCAATACTCTCCTAAATGTGATAATAATATTTACATCATTCTATATGAATTTAATTCACTCAGAAAAAAATTATTGAGCATGTACTCTAGGCCAGTTATTCTCCTAAACATTCTTCTAGGTGCTGGGGGGGGGGGAAGCAGTGAAGACGCAAAATCTTTGCCTTTTAAGCAGTTACATTATGATGATGATGGTATTTGGAGGGGTATAAACAACAAAATTGATAAATAACTGTGACATCCAGTGATCTATGACATGGGCAACTAATAAAGTAGAGTAAGGAGGAATGAGCGTATTAGTAGCTGGAGAGCTGTTTCTTTCTAAGGATATTTGAACAGACTTGAAGGCTGGAAGGAAGTGGTTATGTAGGCATTTGGTAAAGTATGGCAAGGAAGAAGGAAGAGTAGCAAAGTGGCTAGTGTGGCTAGAGCCAGGAGGGCCAGAGAAGCGGGATGATGTTGGAGAAAACATCCAATACTCTGCCTGCGTGATGCAGGCTTTCCATAAATGTTTGTGTTCTTCTTTCCTTCCTTGTTGATGACCTTCTAGTTCCCTGGGAAATACTCACTACTGAGGATAATAATAAAAAAGGAAAATTAAACCTAAAAGTCCTTCATTGAATGGGTAATATCTGAAATTTCAACAGAAGGCATTGTGTTTTGGTCTAAGGCTCTGGTTCCTATACATGCAGATACTTGTGGCAAAGGACGCTAGTCTAAAATAGTTGAGCTATTATATCTGCCAAGATTGATGGCAAGTTTGACTGAGGTCAGTGGAGAAGAAAAAGCTGAGAGATTTGGGCCCCTGGAAAGGGGTAAAGATTGAGCTACATATCAGGGGAAGGAGAGCAAAGGAGCGTGAGGAAGTTTAAGCCTGCCTTGAGGTCACGTTTTGAGGCCTCTCTGTGTTGTAGCTTTAGGTGTGTATCAAAGGAACTTCATCTGCAGACAACACTGATTCTAAGAAAGGCTTGCTCATCACTCACAAGGTTCCTTGTGTTGGAAGAATGAGTTCCCTGTAACCCTAGGAAGGGGTGACCTCTGCCCTCAGCCCTGTCTCTAAAGACCAGCAGGGAAGAGAGTCCCCACAAAACACCATAAAGGTCAAAGATCTATGTGCCTCTAGGGTCCTGTTCCCTCAGCTTTCGCAATGCTCTTTGTCAGCATTCCTGGCTTCAGGCAACAGAAACAGCTCTGTTTCAAGAATAAAGTAGATTTATTAAATGATCTTTAGTCATCTCCAGAATCAGTGGGAATGGTGGTGGTGGGGGGGCAAGTTCAAGGTTAAGCTTCAGAAAAAATGCTCCAGCCACGCTGCATAATTGGTTTGAAGATGAAGCCACCATTGTAGCTTGTAGGATCTGAAGAGTAGGAAGTTGTCCCTGCTTCACGCACATCCGTCTCCCGTGGCTGGATGTCCCAGCTGCTACCTGTGTCAGTGAAAGGGATTCTCTCGGCACAGCCTGGTTTGGCTCCTTGCACTGCCCACTTCCTTACTTCTTCTTCTTTTATTTATTTATTTTTTTTGAGACAGGGTCTCACTTTGTAGTTCAGGCTGGCCCTGAGCTCACTATGTAGCCCAAGCAAGCCTTGAACTCAGCAATCCTTCTGCCTCTGCCTCCTGAGTGCTGGGATTACAAGCTTGAGCCACCAAACCTGGAATTTGTGCTATGTGGTATTGATTGCCAGTGGATGTGAGTCACCATGCCTGGTATTGTATGTGGTTATCAGGGATGGAACCAGGGACCTTGTGCTTGCTAAGCAGGCACTGAAACCACTGAACTAAATTTCCGGCCCTCACTTCCTTACTTCTGAAACAAAACCTTATATGCAGATACTCAAACATAGCCTGGTCACAGCACTGCAACATGGCTGAAGAAGAGGACACGAGTTCAAGTTGTGACCGCCCTGGGGAGCAGGGCTATCATGGGAATTTCCCCTGGTGTATGGGTTCGCAAAGACACAGCTGATGTTTCCTATGGGGAATGAGTACAAAAATTTAAAGATAGCATAAAAGAGCTAAAACTTATGTATTTAGGGCATGCGGGGTTGTGGGAATGGGAAAAATGAGAGTTAAATTGTGTCATATACATATTTGTGCTGGTACAAATTCCTAATATTAAGTGTGATCATGATGTGTATATACAATGTACCCATAAAGATAAAAATTTAAAAAAGGAAAGGATTAGGCTGTTTAGCAGGGTCCTGGAAAGAATGGCAGCCAGGATAGTGGCCTATCGTGCAAGGATCACCAGTACTCAGCATGGCAGAGAGGCATGCTGGGTGGGGGTGGGGGGTGGGAGGAGCCTAGGGTAAGTTCACACCTGTTTGGACTTTCTGACTGTACTTCCGCAAAGTGAACAAGAGCTTCATTGGAAATGATAGGGAATGCAACAAGAACTACAACAAAAATAACCTTATTGTGCTCTACCTGAGCACTTCGTTACTGATTTGTTCAAATGTTTGTCTAAACTCACAGCTTAGTAAAGTGCAGAATTCTTTCTGAGAAAGTTCTTCACATAGAAGCCTGTAAGTATAGAGGAACTAAGGAATATTTTCCTTTGATCCTGCGCTGGACTCCAAACAGGTGTATTTCTTTTTCTTTACTCTTTTGGAAGGCTCCTTCCTTTCCTGGGTTAAAAATTTTAAGTGTTATTGCTGGGTGTGGTGGTGCATGTCTATACTCCCAGCGCTCAGGATTGTGAGGCAGGAAGGACTGGAGTTTAAAGTAAGCCTGGGGTACATTGAGAGTTCAAGGCTTGCCTGGACTATCTAGTGACACCTTTTCTGCTATGCATAAACAAACAAGAAAATACAACCATACAACTTCAATTGTAAGGTGTTAATATCTGTTTTTGTCTTCTGGTATCATCTAGAAACTCTGTATACATATGCGATGCCTATTTTGAATCCATATGCACTGCTCTGGAATTCCTCTCTTAAGTCCTCGGCTTGAGTCAGAGCTCCAAGACAATTCAGGAATGAATCCTGAAACACAGACGCAGATGACCTGGAAGTTCTCGCAATCACTTTTCCACAAAGGGCAAAGTTTCCTGGAGAGGTAGAACGTGGTCAGAAAGGGGACCCCTGGGACCTGCTTCAGAATGAGCTTCCTGTTTCAGGCAGCTCCCACCAAATCTCCAACCCTTTCTCGTGCTACCATTCCTCCTCGCTGCCAGTTTCTGGCCTGGCTTGCCACCCTGCCAGACAGACCACATCTGCCTGATCCACACAGAATTTCCTGCAGGCAGCATGAGCTTTTCTGGTGAGGTAGGACGCAGAACAGAGGCGCTTTGGAGGTCCTGGGGAGAGGACAACCTGATTCTTTTTATTTTCATTTTTTTGAGACAGGGTCTCGCTTTGTGGTTCAGGCTGGCTCTGAGCTCATTATGTAGCCCAGGCAAGCCTTGAACTCAGCAATCCTTCTGTCTCTGCCTCCCAAGTGCTGGGATTATAGGCGTGAGCCACCATGCCAGGCACTGTGGTATGTAGTATTGATTACTGATGGGTGTGAGTTACATCACCTGGTATTGTTGTATATGGTTACCGGGAATCGAACCAGGGACCTTGTGCTTAATAGGCAGGCTTTGGAATCAGTGAGCTAAATATCTGGCCCCAAAGCCTGATTCTTTAAAGACATCGCTGGAGCTCATTTTGTTTTTAATTTCCCTGCTAAGTTTCTGTTCTCCAGCAACATATAACCCCCTTTTCTACTTCACTAACCTCAGTGGTATCTCTCCCCATGTTAAACAACGGTCTGATTTAGCATGGAAAAAAGCAGTCAATTGTTTCCTTTAAGTTGTAACGTTTTAGGCCCCAGGAAGACTTGAAGTACCTATTTAATGAGAAGACTTCTGGTGGAGCATAGGTAAGATCTTCAAGGCTCTAATTGCTCCCCAGAGAAAGCTGTCAGGCTGAAGTAACCTCGTTCAGGTTGTGTACGCAGAGCAGGAGAGCAAAACAAGGCAGGAGTGAGGAGCAGAGGGCATGGAAGGGGGGGCCATGTCACCGAGATGTCTTAGAGTTAGGAGTATTTCCCAGTCGCGTGGCTCAGTCTCCAGCGCCTACCTGCTAGCTCACTGTTGTGCCACCTAAGTGGTCAAACAAATGACTTGCTTTTGGGGGGGCTTAGTTGCCTTTTAATTTAAAACTCAAATTACAGATTTTTTCCCCTCTCTTTCACTTAAATACAAACCAAAGCGAATTAAACCAAACTCCAAACTCTATTTTCCTTTCTAACTCCCTCTTGAACTTATTTGTGCATCATTCGTTTGTTTATTCACTACACAAATATTTACCAAGTGCCTTGTGGCTTCAGGCACTGCCCTAATCACTGGGGATGAGCCCCGTTATTCGTCGTCGTCGTGGTAGGTTTAATGGCAGCAAGAAGTCTTGCTGTGGAAGGAGCCAGACAGCCGGGGAGCACCACATCTGCTGACAGGGACACCTCCTGAGGTGGGACCCACTAGCTGCTGGTGCTGGGAGCGTGCCAATAGGTTCCTTGCCAAGCTGGGGCTCTGTGTGGTAGTACGGGCGGGGGGTGTCTGTCGTGCAATAATAATAATGTTCACTGTGTGCCCGAGGCACGTGGAGTGCAAGGCACTTTGGAAACTGGGCTCAAAACGACTTCTTATTGAATGGAGACAAAAGCCCTTTGTGTGGGTTGTGCTCCTCCCGGCTGACAGAGGCGGTATGCTCTCTCTGACAGCCGCGCCAGCTACCCCAGCGCTGCCTCAGGTAGAAATGCTGCCCGGCTGCCAGTGGCCACCCAGCCTGTGAACAATGCATGGGCTTAAATGAGTCTAGGAGCTGTACCTTTGGAATTAAGTAAGAAAAATGAAGGTCCAAGCAGGGCACACTGAAGCCCAGATAATTCAGTCTTCTCTTAATGTGACTGAGCCCTAAATTGGGAAGTATTTGGCTGATGGTAAGGGCAAGATAAACGTTACGGATTTGATGTAATCCCAGACCTCAGGCTTGAAACCAAACTTGACCCTTCCCTTTGAGAATTTTTGTGCAACACTATTGGACATGTAGTAACAAGAAAGGAAACAGAGGAAGGATATCGGTTCAGTGATAAGTCAAGTTGGGAGAAAAAATGACCATGAGAGTAAGGAAGGGGTTGTGCTTTGAGTCAAGTTAGAACAACAAAAAGAAAATTCTATAAGATCAGAGCTCATATGCCCTTTAGGAGACAGACAGGCTGTGTCAGGTTGAGGATATTCATGATAGGGCTTGGGGAGGGACCTGGGAATGTCATCTGGCAGATTAGAAATCCAACATGACCGTGTGGCCTGGAATGAAATGATAATAATTATAAATTAAACTAATGCATCCTAATAAGTGAGTGTTGAGGAGAGAGTGGAGCAGTGGTTGTTTCACAAAGGGAAACCGAGGTACTAGGAGCTGTGACTCGCTCTGAGTTGTACAACTGATGGATGCATTTAGCACAAAATGTGCAGTGTTTGTATCTTGTCCCTCCATCGGGATGATACCTTGACTTTGTTAAGTAGATTTCAGTTACTGTCTTTCTGGACGGCAATCCTGCAAAAGGTGGAGTGGAGGGCCTGGGGAAGATTGAGACAAGGCTAGAATTCTCATTTTTTGAGCACTTGCTTTCTGCTTTATTTATGCTGTTTGTTTTCTTGACACAGGGTCTCACTAGGTAGTTCAGGTTGGACTTTAACTCCCTGTAGAGCCCAGTCTAGCCTCAAACTCATAATCTTTCAGCCTCCCTAGTGCTGGAATTATAGTCAGGCATACCATGCCAAGCAGAAAGCAGAGCCTTTTAAAGGCTGAAACACTTGTTCCTTTTTTTAGACGTAGGGAGGTTGAACTGTGGGAAGGCAAGAAATTTGCTCAAAGCTACCCGAGAAAATAAATGGTAGACTTGCGATCCACACCTTGGGGTCTAACTCCGAATCTTGATCTGTTTCATGACATCAGAGGACCCTGGAAGCTTCTGCCTGCCTGGAAAGGTCCCACAGCCAATCAGAGCAGTTAGTACTGAACTCTCACGTCCTCTGGTCCTAATATTTTCTCTGCACCAAGCTGTTTGCACAGTAACAGTTTTGTGGTGTGATGTCCGAGAGGCCTGAGTTTGGATCTGGCCTCTCTCATATACTAGAGGAAGCTCGAGGGTAATTGCTTAGTGTTTCTCAGGCCCCGCTGTCACATTTGTAAAGTAAAGATGACCCCCTTGCCCTGTAAAGCTTGCAGTGAGAGTTAATGAAGGTTAGCTCCCTGCTGTAGCACCCAAGGGAGCGCATAGGGAGTGCTCAGCATGGTAGCAAGTGAAAGCTGGGGTATATTTACCTTTTGCATTGGTCTACTCTGGTTCCTCCACCCTGGTCCAGGTAGCACAGTATTTTGAAGCAACGTAGGCCTTCTCCTCTATTGATTTCTCATGTTCTGAGTTCTTATCCTTGGTGTAATACTGTAACTTCTTTCTTCTTATCCTATGTCTCATAGCCAACCTATAATGGTGCAGAATGGACCATCGGCTCACATTTCCCCAGCACTTCCTTGGCTTCTGCATCTGTCAGAATATTCAGTCAGCCTTGCAGGGTAGCCTAGTAGGCTGGGAAGTCTGGGGAAGAAGCTAATGCTGCAGTTTGGGGCAGGGATTCTTCCTTTAGAAAACTCCAGGTTAGCTTTTAAGGCCTTCCCACTGATTGGATGCATTCTACCCACAATACTGAGGATAATCCACTTAAAGTTAACTGATAGTAGAATCTGACTGCATCTACAATCACCTTATTCATGTTAGTTTGAATAACTGGGTAGGACAGCTCAGTCAAATGTGCACATAAAATTCACCACCACAAATCTCAGAGCTGCCCTCGGGCAAGGTCCCAATCAAGCCACTTACTTGTTTCTGCATCTGGTGTGCTGGCTCTGCTTCCCCTGCCCCATTGCTTATGTACTGAGGAACTTAAAGACTCCGTCGTTGGCACTTTGGCCATCCAGATGCTTCTAGCCTTTCTCTTTGCTAGAACTGAACTTTACCCTGTGCACCAGCAGTTGCCTGGTTCATATTTCCATAAGGTTCTTTCTTATTGGCCACTGAACACTTCCACCATATATGCCCTGCCCAGCTGCCCCATTATTTCCTACTCCAGACTGTCCACACTCCTGAATTCTGCTTTCCCCACTAACAGGCTGCCCCAGCCTGAAATCTTCCTGCCACTCCTCCCCTGTCCCATGCCAAAAATATCTCTGATCATCTACACACAGCACTGAGTGAAGAGTTAGAAAGCATTTCTTAACGTTGGCACCACAGAACAGTAGGTCAGGTCATTCTCTGTTGTGGGGAGTCCTGTGCATTGTATGATGTCTTGCCATGTCCCTACTGCATTAGTTTGCTAGGGCTGCCGTAACTGGATACTACAGATAGGGTCTGAAAACCACGGAAATTTGTTTTCTCATAGTTCTGGAGGCTGGAAATCCACAGTGGAAGAAGTGCCAATGAGGTTCATCTCTCCTGAGGCCTTTCTCCTTGTGGATGGCAGCCTTCTTGTTCTCACACAACCTTTACTCTGTATGAGTGTATTTCTGCTTAGAAAACATATTTCTTAAAAATATGCCAGTCATATTGGATTAAGGCCACATTCCAGAAGTCCCATTTTAACTTCGTTTCTTTAAAGACCGTTTCTCTAAATGATTAAATTATGAGGATCTTGGTAAGAGACTTCAACATAAAAACGTTTTTTGTGGAGGTGGGAGAAGCACAGTTTTGACCATCCAACCTAGTGTATCTCCATACATTGGGATGCCAGTGTTTCTTCCACTGCACTTTAGGGTGACAACAAAAATGTCCATTGCAGGCAAAATGAACCACATTGAGAATCACAGTTCTGTAAGAATTATCATCACTTGGAGAAGTTAAAACAAAAACCAGAAAAATACCCATAGAGATTCTGTTTTGATTTGGATTTGGATGGGGCCCAGGCAGGGATATTTTGTAAAAATCTTCCAAACAATTCTAACTTGCTGCCAGGGATAAGAACCCTGCAGGAGTGTTGGTGTGAATGAGACTGACATTAAGTAACGAATCTCATGATTAAAATTTTAAGACGTGGTTAAGATTATATTGTGCATATTGTTTTGTAACATTTTCTTTGAGTATATCTAACATTTTCTGTGCCATTAGGTTCTCTACAATAGAAATGTTTATAAGGATGCAGTTGAATATGCTATAAATTACATAATCCAGGCTCTAGGATTTGGGCTGTGGAGCTCAGATTCTTCTCTACTGAAGCAGCACAGCAAAGAATGCTATGCATACTTTTGTAAATAGCATGAATCATTTTCAAGAGATAGAAAACTTGTGTCAAAGGAGTGAATATCTGTGTCGTGTTTTTGATGCATATTACTAAATTTTCTCTCAGAAGTATATTAATTTATGATTCTGCCAACAGAATTTATAAAAAGATTCGTACCCTATATTATCATCAGCCTTGGGTATTTCAATTTTTGAAATTAAATGAAAGGTGGTGTCTTGTTTTAATTTTGAAATATTTGGTTATTATTAAAGGTAAATATTTTTCAAATACTATATTATCTGCATTGTCCCTTTTTTGAATTGATTACAGATGACATTTGTTCTTTTTTTAAACAATATTCTAATCTTTTATAGATTTGGTAGAGCTGATAATGAGAATATTATGTGTTACATGTTGGAAATACTTTGTAGCTAGTTACTATTTGCTTTTACTGTGTTATTTTATTCCTAGAAGTAGTTTCAATGTAGTTAAGTTTATTAATATTTCCTTCTTTCTTTTCTCTCTGTATAGTTTTAGTCATAGAACAAATTTTCTATATCCATCAGTGGATCAATATTGATGCATAGGTTAGTCTTTTTATATTATTACTTGAGCATTTGATTTTAAAAATTCATTTGTAATTTTTATGTGGTATATGAGATAGTTTCCAAATAGTTATTTACTGACTTCACAGTCTGATTTTTTTCTGTGGATTTGAAATGTCATTTTTAAAGACTAAACTGTGACCTAATTATACCTGTTTTGGTGTTTTCTGTTCTGTTTATCATTTTATTTACTAGATTTGTAATTTGTTTTGGAAGGTGAAGTTGCCATGAGATGAGATGTGAACATCATTCATATTTTTCAAAATAGTTTTTGAAATTCTGAACCATTTTTTTTCATATCGTAGAACTTTCCATTATTATTTTGAGTAAATGGCCATTATCTTGGGGAGAATTTATAGCTTTGCAACATAAAGTCTTACTTTTACTTTTCTGATACATGTTATAACACACTTTTTTTTGTTTTGTTTTAAAACTTCTTTATAAACCTTTACAAAGTACATCTTTTTTTTTTTTTTTGAGACAGGGTCTTGCTTTGTAGTTCAGGCTGGCCCTGAGCTCACTATGTAGCCCAGGCAAACCTCGAACTCAGCAATTTCCTCCTGTCTCTGCCTCCTGAGTGCTGGGATTCCAGGTGTGAGCCACCATGCCCGGCACTGTGGTATGTGGTATTGATTGCTGGTGGGCGTGAGTCACCACGCCCAGCATTGTATGTGTTTACCAGGAATCAAACTCAGAACCATTGCGCTTGCGAGGCAGGCACTGGAACCACTGAGCCAAATCTCTGGCTCCAAAAGCACATCATTTTTAAAATGAAAGTTTAGGATATACCTTGTCAAATTTATTCTAAGGTCCTTTATTTTTATTAAAAATGGAGCTCTTTACTCATATTTATTAGGTTGCTACTATTGTTATTTAAGAAGTTACTGTTTTAGATATATACTATAATTGCTTAGATACTGAGTAATTAGTTACAATGTCTGATTATCTTAACTTTTCTGGGTATGACTCTGTAATGCAAACAATGCTAATTTGATGTCCTTTTTAAATATTTGCTTTTCAATTTTTTTCTTGTCTTATTGGACTGGCTAAATGTCTAGGGCAAAAAGATTCAACTGCATTGAGACTAATGAGAATATGTAACCTGCTCTTAAATGTCTTTATCTTTTTATGTATACCAATATGTGATTGGCCAAAGTCTTATATGAGTATTTATTTGGCTGACTTTGTTAGACTTTTATACTAGAATTATACTAGCTTCAAAAAACAAACAAGGGAGATTTCAAAAATATTGCATAGTCTAGAACATCTTGTCTTACAATAGGATAGTTGACTCTTGAAACTTTGAAGGAAATTTGGTCATAAAATCTCTACCTCTCACTTCTTTGCAGTTTTTCAATTTCTTAATGGCAGTTATTCATTCAAAAAGTTTTGGATATAATTCTGGCAATAGAAATTTTCTTAGAAAATTGTCATCTGGCCTGGGCCAGTTACTGTGCTGTCTCCGTTGTCTGGCAACCTTGGGAGGGTAAGCAGGGATGTGGACTCACAACTCCCAAGCTCCATATCGGTTGAGAAGCTTCCCCTGTTTATTATGGAAATTACAGGTATTTATATAGGGCGTCTTGGGATATGACTGGATGAGAGGGAGGGAGCAGTGTTCGCTGAGCAGTGTGATTAGGTGCAAGGGTGGAAGTACATTTAGCAACGTATGATTGGTCTGCCTCACCTGCGTCATCTGCATCTATGCGTCACTATGGTTTCTTAAAGGGGCATGGCATCTTTTTGTCCACTAGGAGAGAGTGAGAGAAGTGGAAAGACCTGGAGAAAGGTTTGGCCACAGAAAATTATGTACTTTACCTTGAGTTTTTATTTGCTGCAATATGGCACATAGGATTCTTAAGTAAAAGCATTTTTGTATTTTGAATATTTTCTTTTTTCACAAACTGTACTTTTTCTTTTTAATAGTTTAATTTGCTTTAGTTTGTTAATTATTCTTCACATTTTTGAAATAATTTCATTTGAAATTTTAGTTTATTTTTATCATTTTTAAAGTTACTGATGAAAATATTAAAGGCTATATATTTTCCCACTCTCTAGACTTGAAAGTATCCCATAAATTCACATATAAGATGTTCTCTTATAGTCTAGAACTATACTGTTTTTTCCTCTTTAGTAGCATGTTATTTACAAATGAATTTTTAAAATCCATTGAGCTAGTCATATTTTGGAGGGGAATTATAATTTTTGTTAATAATTTCTAGATCTCTTCCAGGATGAATTAAAGATGTGATTTAAACAATCCATATTTTGGAACTACAGTGGACCCTTGACTTAAAAATTTAATTTGTCCCAAGGACTGGTTGTACCTCAAGTTGGTCAATTGCTTTTTAAAGTCTCTGTCCTGTATAATTTTAGGTCACACTTTCTTCCAGGCAGGCCTCAGTGTCCTTTGAGAGACATTGGCCCAGGATTTCTCAATTAACCCCACAAAGGAAAGGATGCTGTAATGTTCTTTCCAGAACTCTTTAAGTGTTAAATCTGTGTCTAAGATCATCTGGAAGCACAAGTAGCCAGCATTTGGGTATAATTTAAGTCTTTGGTTGTAAGTTAAAACTAAAATTCTGATTGTAATTCAAGTTGTTTGCATGTTAGGCTAGCTATAAGTTGAGGGTCCACTGTAATTTTGTTTGTTAGACGAGTCCTTCTAGACTGGAAAGCATGCTTCTCTCCTATGTAAAATTCCTGAGATTTTCCTATTTCCTTCAGAGCACAATTTGAAAACTATTATTACAAAACAAGTCTTTTAAAATTAGCCACTCCCAATTTTTCTAGCTTTGCCTTTTGGATCAGTCCCTTTTCTCCCAATATGTTTCACTTCTATCATTTCCCTTCATGGGAACACAGAGAGGTGATGACCATACTTTGCATCTGCACTTTGTGTACACTTCTAGTTCAACACTTTTATTTTTGTACACTTATATGTTTACATGTCTTTCATTCCATTGGCTAGTGACCTCTGTGAGCCCTTGGCTGCTCTTCATTTTCATAGCTGAAAGTAATGGTTAGTGTGTATATATGTATATGTATATCAGATATCCTTTGGTGAAATTGACCTTGAATGACAGATGGGAGCCCAGTATGAGCTCCATAGATCGAAGGGGGCTGAGGTTGTGGGTCCCTTTCTAGATGAACCAATTGACATTACTGATCCATAGCAAAAGATCAGGTGCAAAGGAGTATTTGCATAACAGGTGGAAGTTGTGTTCTATATTATAACAAATTGTCGCCTATTAACAGGATTAGAGTCAATTATAACTTTAGGCTGTGCCACTACTTGTCCTGAAGTTATGAGATCACCTACACAGTGGGGAATAGGCGATCTTGAAGGTACATTTATCCAGCAACCAGATTATGACTCACTCTGGAACACAGACTCCCAGGCATTCAGTTTTCACATCTGTGGGGAGAGGGCATTAGATTTCTGATAGCTAAAAAGGCATCATTGAGAAGTAGCTGGAAGAAAATAACTCATAACACCAACAGAAGATACATTTTTATATTTTAGGATTAATTTTATTTATTTAGTTTTCACTTATTGAGTTTATTGGTACACTTTTTTTTTTTTTTTGAGACAGGGTTTGGCTTTGTAGTTCAGGCTGGCCCTGAGCTCACTATGTAGCCCAGACAAGCCTCAAACTCAGCAATCCTCCTGCCTCAGCCTCCGGAGTGCTGGGATTACAGGTGTGAGCCACCATGCCCAACACTGTGGTATGTGGTGCTGATTGCTGAGGGGTATGAGTCACCAAACCCTTATTGTTGTCTGCAGTTACTGGGGATTGGACCAGGAACTTTGCGCATGCTAGGCAGGCACCAGAACCATTGAGCTAAATCTCCAGACCTGGTACACTTTTGATATATATTTATGGTAACATTCAACATTACAAATTTATACCTGTACATGGTATAGCTTGATTCTTACTTTTTCCCATTCCTCTACCTTCTTTACCACTCTTACCCCCTGTATGCATAAGCTTTGTTTCCATTTTTAAATTTTTACCTTTAATATTTTTCTTTCCCTTTTTTACTTTTCCTTACCCCCCTTTCCCTTTGAATATTTTCTTCCTATTTGACAATACCTATCATATATTTTGGACCTCATTTACGCCTTTAGTTTCTCATACAAGAGAAATGATACAGTATTTACAGAACTGTGTCCTATTTATTTCACTTATGAGTATTTCCTTGAGGTACATTCATTTAAGTATAAATGTCTCTAATTTCCTTATGGCTGAGAAATAGTCAATTTTATGAAAAAGAATTAATTTTAAAACTACTTAGATTTTTGAAATAGAATGCAGAATTTTATATATTGCATTTTTTTTTTCCTGCAGAGAAGTTCCGATTAAATAGTTCTTAAAAATGTCTGTGATCCAGAAAAGCTCCAGAAGCATTTTCTTGGAAGGATTCCAAAACTGAGGATCACAAATCCTAATGAAATATGGGAGATCTATTATTTTCTTTTCCTCTCAAACTTTCCCATCATATCATCTTCTCAACTGTCAGTTAATCCAATACTTATAGAGTGGCTCCCACAATGAATCTATTCTGCTCTTTCAATGAAAAGGAGCAAAAAAGGGAATGAAGCGGCCCCTAAGTTTTAGAAACTTAAGGTGTAATTAAAGAGAGAAAAACTAGGTTGCAAAGTTAGTAAATAATACTTCTGAAACAAGGCAAATAAATTGCCCATAGGATGAAACTTCCCTTTTCTACCTCGAACTTTTATGAATGATGAGAAAAGTCATTTAACAAGCACAAAGCCATGCTTAAAACAAGAGAGGAAATTTCCATGGAAGATGTGGAAGTTGCCATAAACAGTTTAACACTTGAGTCATCCTGGAATTTGGAGTCCTTAGTTGATAGGTGGATGGGGATTCTGGAATGGAACTAGATTAATCCATGAGCTTGGCTTGAATTCTACTTCACTGAATGCATAGGGCTGGAGTTATATATAAAGTTAATGCCAGGAAACACATTCTTGGGGAGCAAGGACAGCACAGACAACCTGCTTTTATATTTGGGCTTGTGGCTAAATGTCTGAGGAATGCCAGCTAATATGACAGGATCTTGTGGCCATGCTATATACCAGAGCCAGATCATTTTACAAACAAAAATTACAATTACATCCAGGAAGTCTGAAACTATGGAAAAAAATAAACTCAACAAATGGATGACTACATAGCCAGGAAAAGGAAATAATACAGCAGTCTGAGAAAAAGAAACTTTCTTCAAATTTAATTAGAAGCTTTCAATAATAAGAGATGGCATAGAAATGATGCAATAAGAATGGCAAACAATATGATAAGAACAGGTGGTTTTGAAAAAATTAGAAACTTTAGAAGAAAAGTTACTGGAATTAAAAAGCCTTAACACTATGAGAGTACTGTTCATGATTCCTTTGTCTCAGAAATTCAGAAATGGCTTAGTTGGTTGATTTTTAGTTGAAGGTTTCTCCTGAGCTTATAATGAAGACATCAGCCAAGTTTCAATCATCTGGAAGCCTGAGAGGGGCCACAGAATGTGCTTCTAAGATGTTCTGCTCACAAGGCTGTTGGGAAAAGACTTCCAATTCCTCCTCATGTAGAATGCTCTGTATCATTGCTTACTATGTTCTTACATCAAGAGAGCTGGATTCATCAGGAGCAAGCTTTCCTAGTGAGATCAGAGAATAGGGAAGTCATAATACTTTTATGACCAAATCTTTGAATTCACTCTATCACTTCTATCACATTTTACTCATTTGAAGAGAATCATTAAAATGAATACTAACTCAGTGGTAGAGGAATCAGACTCCACCTTCTAGATGAAGAATTATCAAAGAATTTTCAGATATATTTAAAACTCTACAGTGAGCCTAAAAAAATCTTGTACACAGCAAAAGATGAATTAGGAAATTGGAAGACTGAAGTAAGGAAATGTCCCATAATATGGCAAAAAAGTCTAAAAGCATTAAAACCATGAAAATAAAATCAAGCCAGGTGTTGAGCAGAAGATTAGAGTATGGGCAAATGTCTGAATAAGTGTACTTGATCTGTCCATCATAGGGATCTAGGTCATAAACACAGAATGGTTTTAAACCCTGAACCTAGAACCAATCAGAAAGTGTTATCTCCAATTTTTCTGATGTAAAAGATACTACCATTAACCACATGGTTGGTGTGAACTCTCTCAGTGGCCTGCTCTTGCTCTGCAGAGTGTACTTTTCTTTTCTTACTTTTAATAAATTGTAAAACTGCACTTTTTTCATGACTTCAAAAAAAGAGCCTGTAGGACCCCAGAACCTGGTAATAGTGTGATGATCCTTGCCTATAATGCCAGCACTCTGGAAAGCTGAGGCAGGAGGATTATGAATTTGAGCCCAGCCTAGGCAAGTTAGTGACTTAGAGACACATCAAACACACCAGCAGGTATTCCACTGGAGTTCCGAGGGAGGAAATGGAGAAGAGGACATAGAGGCCATATTTAAGGACAGTATGGCTGAGAATTCCCCAAGAATAAAGATTTTTTTCCCAGATTAAAAATTCTCAACAAGATAGTGTGAATAAAAGCCAACTATTCAAATCAGTCACTTTGACAAAAGAGTGGTATGAAAAGATGAGTGGAGGAGTGAATGGCAAGAGACTGCTTGGGGCAGCTAAGGAGTATATGAAGAAATGCTCAGTGTCACTGGCCATTTGAGAGATGCAGATGAAAACAACTCTGAGATTTCATCTCACTCCACAAAGAATGGCTGCTATCTTGAAATTAGCAATAAATGCTGGTGAGGTTGTGGAGAAAAAGGAACCCTTCTCCACTGTTGGTGGGAACGTGGACTAGTACAACCATTATGGAGATCGGTGTGGAGATTCCTCAAAAAACTAGGATTAGAGGTTCCATTTGACCCTGCTATTCCCCTACTGGGGATATACACAAAAGAATTACAAGATTCCAATCACAGTGACATATGTGTACCCATTTTTACAGCAGCTCAGCTTGTGATAGCTAAATCTTGGAAACAACCCAAATGTCCATCAACTCTAGACTGGATAAAGAAGATGTTGTTTTTAATTTTTATAGAATGGAGTATTACCCTGCCATAAAGAATGATGAGATTGAATCATTTATACTCAAATGGACATACCTTTAGGACATACTCACAAGTGAAATAAATAGGTCACAAATGTGCAAATATTGTATATTTTCTCTGATATGAGAAACTGAAGTTACAAATGTGTTCTAGAATGCATGATTGATATTGTGAAATAGTAAATATTCAAAGGGTAAAGGGGCTTAGGGGTAAATAATGAAGAAAAAAATTAGTGTTAAAAAAAGGAAACAATGCTTGTGTGTATAGGGGTAGCGAGTAGGTGGGGTGGGGAGGGGAAGGGGAAAATGAGAATTAAGCTGTATTAATACTGGTACAGATTCTCAATGTGGAAGGTAATCAAGATGTATATGTATATAATGTACCAATAAAATGTACCAAAAAAATAAAAAGACTGCTCAGGGTAGGATGGTCAGAAAACTCCTCAGGGAAGTGGGAAGGGCAGAGCTGATGCTGCAGGGTGATTTGGGGCTCAAAGGGCTGAGTGTGCTCAGTAGAAAGGTGCCAACAGCGTTGGGTAATCATGATGCCATGCACCTACTACTTACCCCCATCTCTGCCATGAGCAAAAAATCGCCAGACCCGAACCTCTGAAAGCCAAGATATAATAGCAAGGGCCAAATGTGCTAGACTTGTTTGCACAGATAAAGCCCCCCACCCTCAGCTCTTCTCTCCCGCTCTTGGGCCTAAAAATGTCAAAATGTTGCAACCAAATGAAGACATTTTTCCTTTGCACCAAGGCCTTGACTTGCTACAGGCATGATTATTTTCACCCCAAAAGCTGTAATTAGTAGTCAGGCTTGGTTTTCCCTGCAGACTCTAAGACAGGAAGAAGTGTTAATTTGAACATTTGCAACTAACAAATGCCTTCCCATTGGCCCCCATGCAGCCTAGCAGTTTTGAGAGAGGCTGGATCCCTTGAGGCAGTCCTGGGGCACAGAGCTGGGAGATGGGTGGGGAGGTCACAGGCAGCAGGAGCTGCTGCTATCCAGCCCTGGGTACGCTGCCATCATTACTGGGCCAAGGCTTGGGGAAGTAGCTGCAAAAATCAAGTCATGGTGTTGATAGGAAGTGGTGGTAGGCAGATGGATCAGCACCCAAACCCAGAGAGGGGAGTATTGCTCCTTGGACAGATGTGAAAGATTGGCTGAGAAAAATCAGTCACTTTAAGAAAGAAAACATTATGGTGGGGGGGGGAGTTTAGGGGAATTTTTTTTTTTGGTCGGGTGGTGTGATTTGACTCCATGAGAAATTTCCCTTAAGGTCACTCCTTTGCCCTTTGCATCCTGATCTCTTGCCTCAGGCTGGGGCTGTCCATACATCTCCATGCAGAGGTCACTACTGTCTAAGGTTCAACAAAGCAGAGTCTGAAGGAAGATACGTAAGGGGAAAAAAAGGCAGCAAGAAGAAATCCGAGTCCTAACAACACAACAGTCTGCTGCACGGACTTTCCCGGCAGATCATAGCCATTCACGGTCCTGTTTCTTCCTCCTGTTGCCGCTGTTGTATTTTCCCGGTCTGCGTTTTTTTCAGTCATCCTGTAAACCATTTAAAAATTATATAAAGAAAGGCCGTTATCCACATTTCCTCTCTTCAGGGGAAAAAAGAACTTTCTACTATCACCAGCTAGAACACTGACTTACCCCTTACGCATTTGGTTTCGTTTCCAATCCCCGGGAACAACAAGAGGGCACTAGCTTTGTCTCTCTACCCTTTGTCTCATTGTCACTTGTTTCGTCGCTCTGAATCACCCGTCACATTCTCGACCTCTCTGCTGGTCTCTTTTTCTCTCTGGGTATTTGGATCTTTCTCTTCAGCTAGAGTCTCTACATCCCCGAACTGTGCCTGATGTGTTGGCGAGGCGTGCCGCAGCCCGGGCCGGCCACGGGCTGATCTCTCACTTGGCAGTCATGTCCAGGTTGTATTTTCAGCCTTGTTTCAGTGCTCCTGGGCATTGTTCATGCCGAGTAACTTTGCTTCTCTTAGCTCTCTGGATGATCTTTTATTTCAGTGACCCTGGGCAGACCACAGACTGGGCTCAGGCTGCAGACCGAGACCTGACCTCTTTTTATGTAGTTATGTCAGAGGGGTATCTGTGGGAGAGCCCAGTTTTCAGGCCAGTAGTTTTGGGATGGTTGTGTGTGTGTGTGTGTGTGTGTGTGTGTGTGTGCGCGTGCACACGCATGCGTGCGCGCGCATGTGCACACGCATGCATGCGCATGTGGCACTTTGGTGGGTATTATTGTTTTAGGGATGCTATTTGACTCCTGTGAAGTAATAAGAAAGCTTTAAAAGTTTTTTTTTCCTGTTTTCCTTTTTTATGCGGGAATTAGTGATACTTCCAGTAACTTTGAAAGGTCTCCCCTGAGGAGGGGCAGCGTCAGAGCGATCAGATGGCACAGTGCAGGGAGAGGGTTCAGTAGAGTGTGGGATCAGGGCTCTGCAAAGGGCCAGTGACTCCATGTGAGGGCCAGAAAGAGCATGGGGCCTGGAGGCAGCTGGACTTTTCTGTCTTGACACTGGACACACTGCCAGATGACCCAGGCTCAAGCCAGGATTTTGGGGGTGGCTCAAGGACTTTGAATCACTCTGAATACCAGGGGGCACCTGCCATGTGGAGGTGACACCCGTGATCCCGCTCAGTGCTTTGTGAGTTAGGATAAAGGTCAGCTTTTCAGGGAGTCTGATCAACACAGAGTCTCAGGGAAACCACCGTTATTTACAGATGGCTAGGTCTTCTCCGGCGAGTGGGGTGCCGCCTGCTCAGGCCCCTCTCTTCCCTGTCCAGCTGGGGTGTGGAGCTCCTTTCCCGCTGCCCACTAAGAATCCTGAGAGGACGCCCGGGCACCCTCCTCTTGGTCACCTTTCCCAAGAACGCCTGCGCCTCTTCTTGTTCTGAAAGGCTTTGGCCTTTGTGGAGCCATAGGATGGAACTTCCAGGGCAGCAATGTTCAGTTTTGTTTCATCTTCAGGACCTAGAAAGGGCCGGTGTGTGGCAGGTGATAGATGGATTTTACTGAACGAACGAATGAACTAAGGGAATTTCAGCGTTGGTGAGCACAGGCTTTCCCTGGTGGGGCTGGAGACAGGCTCTTACTTCCTCTGCCCCTGTCCCAATGCTGCACAAAGCCAGTCCCTTAAATAACTTTTAAAGATGCAGCTTTTTTTTTTTTTTTTTTTGTCATACTCTCTGGGATACTAAAATCTCCTGTTTTGGTTTCTGGCAAACTTTCTCTTCTTTTGGGGCAAAGATGGTTTCCTTTCTCACTGTCTCCCAGGCCCTCGGCTTCATTACTGCGACCTCTGGTAGCGGGGCGGTCAGCACCCCCCTTCTGTGTGCCTCTGGGGGATAGGAAGCGGTCTGCGCCGTGTCCACCTCTGTCCTCAGCGCGGCGTCAGGAGCAGAACAGCATCGTCCCTTTCGCAAGCCTCCGGCTTCGCAGGGTCTCGGCACGGCTCACTGCCTAGTAGTAAAACTGGTCCTCCGCTGGGCAGGGGTGGCAGGCCCGGCGCGTTGCCCTCAGACACAGTCACGCCGGCGAGGGACAGTCGCGCAGAGCCGCCGTTCTCTGAAGACAGCCCCTTGTCAAGGTGTGCGGCGGAAAGTTGACAAGGGAATTAAAATATCTGGAGCCGTTCGCAGAGCTATTTTTAATCTTTGCAAGGGATGTGGTGTTCCTTGTTTAGATCCTCTTCGGTTTGCCGGGGAGATCTGTGGATGGAAAATGTGAGCCAAAGGCCTGAGGAGGGGAGGGGATGTGAATGATCCGGAGGGGTGTGCTGTGTTCCGAGCCGCGCGGGGGCCTGAGTTCTGTCTGTAGAAGGCTCTGCTCTTCCTCCTCTTCCGCCTTTCAGCGGCGCGTAACCACCCATCAGCACCGGTACATATCGCAGCACCGTCAGCTGTGGCGCTTGGGCAGTGTAGGGAGGGGAGGAGCCGCTGGCCGGCAGGCTCTTTTTTTTTTTTTTTAAATAAAATCATAAACTCAAATCTGTGTTTCTCCGAAAGCAAGAAAAATCACCCACCCACCTTTTGATTACACTTTGACACAAATTAATGCCATTTTCCTTCCCAGCGGTACTGACCGCAGGGTTCAGTTTGGTCTGGCAGGTGCTGGGTAACAGGGAGCTCGCTCAGAGCGGCTCCGATAGCAGCGTCCTCTTGAGAAGGATGATTCTCCGAGGAGAGTGAGAAGCAGCACAGAGAAGAAGAGAAAAAAGAAGGAAAACCCCCCGACAACTTGCAAACACACCCGCATCCCGGTGTGCGGCTCGCACGCGTCTAAGATGGCACCTTGGTGCCCTGCCACACTCCGTCTCCTTGGTACCGAAGCGGCGCTCGGCTTCTTGTCACTGAGTGGATGATGATTATCTGCACCAGGGTCTCAAGGGTGCTCAAGCTTTGCTGGCGATTGGAGCTGAGATGCTTCAGCTGAAGGATTTTAAAAGCTATACAAGGCCAGAGAACCATTACCAGTCACTTGCCGCGTGATGCCTGTTGAAGAGGGGGTGGTGGGGGAAGGGGGGCGCTGTGGGAGTGGGGGTGTGTGATATCTTTATCCCTTCCCTGTCCTCTCGCTCTCCTCCTCTCCTCCCATGCCTCTACCGCCCGGTGCCTTTTTAGCCACTGTACCCTTGCTGAGTCGTGACAAGGTTATGTCAGCGTGGTCTGAGAATCTATTGATCACGGCCATCAAAGATCTTTGAGGGAGTTTAGGGATTTGGTGCTTTGCATAACACCCCCACTCATCTTGGTTAACCCCTCCTATGCCAGCCTGGGATCCCATCATCTCGGAGCTGAGCTGTTGGCAAAACTTGCTAATTTCTGTGACAGCTGCTTTCGGAACTCAACCCATAAGGCTGTCAAATCCATTGTAATTACTATTATAACAGAGCTCAGGTGTGTGACCCAGGTGGCTAAGAAGGGGAGGGATTGGACAAGATGCAGCAAAGGGAAAAAGCCCACATCAAGACGCTAACCCTCAACATGGGCACACACGTGACACACACGTGCCCATGCTCCTACGTGTGACCTACCTTCCCCTTGAAGAGCCACGGAACAAAGGTTCGGTGTATGAAAGGATGTTGTTGATCTCTTAGCCAGCGGATCTTTCTTTTAAACAGTTGAGAGGGAGGAAAAAAAAAATCCCCCAAACAAATACCAGCAGCCACCGAGTCACACACTTGTGTTCTGACACTGGAAACGTTTGAGGAAACACTGACTGAACGTGGACGGTGGCATCAGCCCTGTCCTCAGTCCTGGGCCCTCATGGAGCTGTTCCGGGTGCACGGACACTCAGCTAACTGCCCGTCTTCAAAGCCTGAGCCACAGAGGCTTCCCCCTGACCCGGTGATGACTCAGTATTTTTCCCACGTGTGATATGGGACACACACACACAATCATCATAGACCTTAAAAATGCAGGTAGGACATTTTTCTTTGGGGCTTGCAAAATTAGGAAAAACTAAAATGGTCTAAGCTCATGATCCTTAAAGATAATGGACTCTAATTTTTCATCATGAAAGTTTCCTGTGTCACGGAAGGCCTTTATACTAGCGACATTCTAACCACCTGAAGGACAATAACAGGGGCTGCTGGGGAGAAAGTCCAAGTATTGCTTACAGTACTGAGAGCTCCCTGGAAGACACCTGTGGGAACCTTCCTCAGTGCTTTCCCGGGGTGGCCCCAGAGGGTGGGTTAGCAGAGACAAGTGGGTGTGAGTGGCGCTGTCCTGGTCAGAAGGCAGAAAGGTAGGATGGAGAGGGCGATGGAGTACCTAAGTGCTTTGCAAAGGCACTGGGGGGCTTTCTAGGGAGCAGGGTATTGCAAACCACGCCCCTGCAGGGGCAGTTCCTGCCTCCCTCAGTTCCCTGGGGGTGGTGGAAGAGAGAGCCCACTCGCCCAAGGCCCAGTGCACACACTGCCCGGCTAGGGGACACTTGGTTCTGGCCTCAGCCATGTGCAGAGGAACTCTGGCTGCCTCTCTGCCCCGGCCTTGGGGGCCGCTTCAGGGAGCTGCATCCCTTTAGAGATCCTCTAAGGGCTTGGCGTGAATCACCCTGCTGGAGAGAGGGAAAGGGTGGATGCTGGGGAGCAGAGAAAGATAGGAGCCCCAAAAGTCCATAGAGGAGATGAAGAGAGGGGCCATCTTCTCTGGGCAATTTCCAAATCCCCTGGAATCTCACCCCCCAACCTTTGCTGTCCTAAATGCCTCACTGCAGAGACTGATGTGACGCCCTGGTTAAGCCCCAGCTGTCTGGCATTAGGGTGCTGTCTTTGAGCTCTTGGGGCTGGGGTTGGGATCCCACGCACTTCTGTCTAGAGTGAGACTGTAGATTGTGTCCTGGCGGCCCTGAGGGGCTGTGCATTTGCATTCAGAAGAATCACTCCACACCCCGTACCCCGGGTGAAGCTCTGGGCCTGAGCACTGTATTAGGAGTGACCTGCACTTGATAACCTCTCTGTCCGATCTTAGCCTCCAACCCCGGGACTCCTGTCTGAATGGAAGCCAGAGGCAGCCTGGGCAGCACACAGCCTAAGCCTGCGTGACTTCTCTTTCCTCCTTCTCCTCCCTTCCTCCTCTCCTTCCTTCCTTCCCTTCTCCCTTTCTTTCTCCCTTTTACTCCTTTTCTTTTCTCAATCTTAACACTATTTTCAGGGCAATAGATTAGGCTCACAGTGAAAGCCTTTGCAGCCGGGTCCAAATCAGGGGCATGAGCAAGAGAAATTGATCATCCTCTAGAGATTTATTTTCAAGCAAAGGGAAGGCAGGACCCGTGCGGCAGTATTCATGTGCCACGTCACTGCCCAGCTCTAATGCACAGGAGACACAGTTTGAACTTGGCTGTTGTGCTGCGCTGTGCATTTTGCAACCATCCGAATCATGAATCACGGAAGCAGTCTCCAAACCCGCCCTCACCTCCAGAAAACCCCTCTTCCTCCCCCCCCCTCCTGCCCTCCCTCCTCCTCCTCCCCTCCCTCCTCCTCCTCCTTGTCAGTTTCACTCCTGTCATGTTTCTTTCCTCCCTTTAGGTGCTTGTGCCTTTCTGTTTACCTTTGTAGTGAGGAGCTGGCTGCCTCCCCACCTCTTCTCACTTCTGCTGTTTCATGATCTTGCTGTCTTAATGAGAGCCAGTCAATAACTAGGGAGAGGCGCTGACGACATTACAAAGGAAGCTGCCCTTAACAAGTCAACTGTAGACAAGGTGCCAACGGGATGGACAAGGGGATTAAAGTATTTATGCCAAAATATTAGAAGCACACGCAGAATTAGCTCTCCTTGTGTTAGATATTTCACTTTTGGCAAGTTCATATTTAAAAATCTTTTCTCCTTGTTTTGCTTAAAGTATTACAATAAGCCCTGGATTTTTCACAGTTACACTTGTATATTTTCACAGCTGTTTTAATCAGGAAAAATTAATGTGCTTTTGATAGCTCAGAAATCTATCACTGGCAAGCTTAGCAAAAATGTGCTATGGAGCACAGTGGAATCCTCAACATTATATATTTTGCTGGCTATTTGAAATTCATAGAATTTCCCCCAAATATTTCCTTTTGCAATTCTTGCCCGAATTAATCTAACAGCTTGGGCTGACTTCTTCCATAATCTCTTTTGTTATGAATGCAGGGATTGCTATTGTTAACGTTCTTTGGGAACCCAATGTGAACCGTCTGTTACTGGAGGAAAATACAATTACTATTTTTGCCTGTATTGGAAGTATTTACTCAAATAAAAAATACCACATAATGGAGAGGCAGGACTGCCCCTTTCCTTGACGGCTGTATGGTTATGGGTTTAGCCATGGTGCTTACTTAGATTTTCAAGAGCAGCACAGAAAAGAACTTGACTTTTACTTCTAGAGGTCTAAGAACCATACAGTCCAACAGATACAGTCTGCATCTCAGGACTGATGAATCCACAGGGCCGTGGACCCAAATATGAGGCACACATCTCACACAGTGCAAGAGAGGGAACTACCAAGAGTACAGTTTCGTACATCCCATCACCACCAACACTAACAGTAAGCACAAAACAACTCACCACTAGAAGAAAAAAAGATGGGAAATGAAAGAGGGGAACAAAAGTCTCTCAATTTACCCAGTTTGCCCGGCAAAGAAGAGGCTGCTTTCAAGGAAAGCAGGACTCAGTGGATTAATGTGAACTTTAATACTGAGGCAGGGTGTGTTTATTGCTGGTGACCACAATGCATAAATCTTGTAAGCACAATATACAATGCGATGCAGCCCCTGTTTTTTTTTTTTTCCTACTCTCCAGTCTCAATTTGTGTGTAAGTGTATGTTAAGTGCCGTTGAAAAATAGTGACCTTTAATAAAGGATTGTATCCTGCGACTATTTTCCCAGACACACAGTGACCTTTCAAACCAGACTGAGGTGAGGGGGTGTGGAGTTTGGACTTTGAACCGGCCAGACCCTGCTGTGCTCCTCTGTGAGCCTGGCCACTTTTTATTGTGTCACCAGGGAGCATTCTGTATGCAAAGCAGGCTGGGCTGGCAGCCTGAACCTTTGCAAATCAATTTGTCTGTGAAGGCGAGTCCACTGGAGTGAAAGATGGTCTAACAGGGCACGCTGCCCCCTCTCTTTGTGACATCATCGCCTGTGGTACTCTTGTCACTCATGTCTGCCCAAAGGACTGTTGGGGGTGGGTGGAAGGTTGGATTGGGGGATGAAGGGGTGGGAGGGGTTAATCCTCATGACCAACTGTGGCCTGAGAGACAAGAGGACAAAGCTGGGGGTGGACAATCTGCCTGCCCAGGAGGATGGGGGATGGTGCCCCATAAATGGTGATCTGGGCTGTGGTGACCAGTCTCACTGTTCATCTTCCTCTGGGTCTAGGCAATGATATGAGAGGGGACCGCTATCTCTTGAGCCAGGAGAGAGCTGTGGGTTTTGAGGAAATGTCAAAGGTCACAGAAGCAAGAGAGTTTGCCCCCACCAACAGAGTCGACAATCTATAGACTCTAACCTTTGACTATTTTCCATAAAAATTCCTGGCCTACCATCCCATTTAATAGCACAGCTTTTCATAAGAGTTAATATTACTATTGATTTCCTTAAGTCTCTCCAACACCCAGCCTCTACATTAATCCCTGGCTCAAAGTGCCAGGGAAGACAGGACAATTCAATTACCTTGTTCACTACTCAAATTTCTTCAAGAAGTTCTTTTAAAGATATGGAAATCCTACATTTTCATAAAACAGTGGTTAGATTAATTTCTGCGTAAGTGATTAATCATCTTTATACCCCATAGAAGATGGAGAGGCAATTTGGCCTCTTGCACCAGGGTCAGCAGACTCATTCCTGATAAGTGTTGGGCTTTGGGTAGGAAACCCCACCTTTCTGACCCTAGTGCACATGGGTTTGATATGTGAGCCCTCGGAGAGGTCCCTGAAATCTATAGATGTCACTATGCTGGATCGTAGCTCTATACCTAGGTTTTGGTTTCCTCATCTTCAAAATGAAAATTACAAAAACAAGCAAGCAAACAAAGAAACAAAATCCCCAAACCTACCAAACCCCCAATCCATCACATAGAGATTTAAAGGAACTAAAGTTAAGGCCTATAGACTGCTGGGTAGAGTGCTGGCATACTGTTAGCCCTCAGTAAGTATGAGCCCTTGTGTTGAGGTCAGGCATGCACTAATGTCAGTTAAGGAAGAGTGTTAAATAGGCTGTAGTTGTCTACCTCAAGGTTTGAATAGCTTTGTCATCTAAAAGACACATTTTATTTTAAAGACCTTTCGGATATTGGAGAGAATTGGTGCTTTCACAAATTGGCATAATTAGATTTAAGTTTATTCATGTATATCACATATGTAGCATTGAGTATATACACACATTATATCTGTGCTATGCAAACATCATTTTTCTGACTAGCAATCTATTCTCAGTTATGACCCCCAAGGATAGGACACTAAAATTTATTTGTGTATCATGTCCTTTCTCCATGGGATCACAGAATGATTTTTAGAGAGTCAGTGTTGAGCTGACAGGGAGAAAACGTTTTTGGAAGCAGAATTTGAAAGGGGAAGTCACTGTGAGGCAAGACTAGCCATACATTTGTGGGGAGCACAGATGTGATTGGCATGTCTCAAGTCTGAAAGAAGAATTTTAAAAATTGTTTAATTTTTAAGTTGAGTTTCACCGCAAAAATGGTGAAGAGGATTTGCCTGAATGTGTCTTATTTGAGCATAATAGTTTTTTTTTCCAGTATTGGGGAATGAACCCAGGTCTTTCATATTGAGCTATATCCCTACTCCTTTTTATTTTTTAAAATTTGAGACAGGGTCTTGCTAAGTTGTTAAATTGCCCATGCTGGGACTATACTTGGAATCTTCCTCTCTCAGTCTCCTAGGGTGCTGGATTACAGGTATGAGACGCCATGTCTGGGTACTTCCCTCCTTTCATCTTCCTTCCTCTTTCCTACAGGAAAAAATTTTACTGAATGCTTTATTCTGGAACCCACAGCCAAGGCAAGAGTAGTGGGAGATTTGACATATGATGCGAACACCGGTAGCAAGTTTGGAGACTGTTAGGGTTTGGATCTAGATCTCCTCCCAAAGCCCATGTGGTAATAGATGGCTTTTTCAGAGATGGCAGAATTTATAGTGTGTCATGCTGAGATTGAGGGTGTGTGATTGCTAAACCAGTACACCAATTGGTTTGGCACCATCCTAACCCGGTAGTCTAGATAAAAGGAACAGAAAGATGCTCTTAAGGTTTCTTTGTTGCTTTGATATCTTTGGTCTGCCATGGATATTGCCCCTCCACCATGTGTGACCCTTGAAGCCAATCAGTTAAGGAAAAAAGCCACTACAAACTGTGAGTTAAACAAAATTTTACTCTTTTAACTCTGGGTGTTAGATAGTTTGTCATGACAATGAGAAAAGTACTAAGATAGAATTTGGTTCCAAGAGTGAGGTTGTTGCTGTGACACTACCTGTCCATATGGCTTAAGAGCCTTTGGAACTGGCTGGTGGGAAGGGGAAAAGTTATGAAAACTTTGGAGATGCAGGCTGAAAATGTAGAGCTGGTATATAGAGCCTTAGGCTGTATTATATGGGAGTTTCCGGTCAGATCTCAGAAAGCAATAAAGACCAGGCCCAGGACGTTTCTCCTAGGAAAAAGGACTACACTGACTGCTGGACTCCAGATGTGTGTTATGCCTTGGCAAAAGGTTTGTCTGCCAGAGAATAAGATGAAGGTCGGTGGACTAATTAATCTGGTAGAAGAAATTTCAGGGCTGTCTAATCTTGAGGCCATAGCATAGGTACTATTGGGATCTTGTAGCTAGATTGATGTTGAGAATCAAGAGCCAAGAGCCCAGCAGAATGATTTAAAATGTTTTGAGTTTTTCCAGAAAGGAAGCTCCAGCAAAGTTGTGGACTGTAAAGACAGAATAGAGAAGGTCTTGATGTTTGAGAAGGAGCAGAATAGAAAAGATGGCCAAAGGTCCTCACAAAAAGCCGTAAGACTCCACCCATTGTGGCCTCAGAATTGTAAAAGTGAAACATTGTTTTGAGAAGTGAACCCCTGAGCAGTGTGTTCCAGAATGGCAGTGGCCTAGAGAAATTGTTCCTCAGGGTATGGTTCATAGGCACTGAACTCATACAGCCAAGAGAGAAGGGAGCCTGGCTACTATTCGAGCTGGCAGCAGACCTTGGCATCAACTACATGCTGCTGGTTTTAGGAACTTGCAGAATATAAGAGTTGTGGGATCAGGAAGGCTTCTACCCAGATTTCCAAAGAAGGCCTGGAGGCCAGGCAGTGGGCCTCCTGAGAAGAGTGTGTGCCATTGTGAGTGTGAAGCTGAAGCACACTGGAGACCCCAGAGGACTGGAGAACCTAGAATGTGGATCATCTGAGGAAAGCTGCAAGGAGTGAGTGAGCAAGGCCAGCCCAAGAGAGAAGCCATGAGAGCTACAACCACCCCTAATGTCATAGAATTGGAGCCACCTGGGAGACCCAACTTGTCACAGAAACAGCCATTTTGTTAAAAACCTCTACGTGTCTCCCATAACCTTCCTATGAACCCAGAACTTGTTTCCTTGGGAACTGTCCACCCAACCAATGCAGGCAGCCACAGATTATATGTTTTTAATACTATTCTAGAGTAACCAGTGATCTATTCGTTGCTATTGGCTTCTTTAATGACTCGATTCTGTACTTAAATAATAGAATGATCTAATTACTTCTGCATAGAAACCTCTTGGTAACAGGTAAGGGGACAGTAAATTTTGCCTTTAAATACTGTGCCCCAGTTTACTTTTGCGCCTTCCTCAGGATGGAGAGATGGCCCCCAGCTGGGTAATAAAGCTCTTGGTTGCACTTTAAGGTCATGTTGTGTCCCGAGAGACTGTCTCAGTGGTACTTGATCCCAACACCACCCAAGCTATTTGCTGTTCACAGCTTGGTACAGATTGCTAAGGATGCTGGATGTAAACGTGTGGAATTTAGTGTGTCCTGCTGGGTTCTGGTCTTGCTTTGTTCCATTCCTTGCTATCTTCCTCTTTGTAAACTTTGAAATGGAAACGTCTATCATATGTCATTAAATACTGAAAGTGTTTAACTTTCTTTTTATTTATGCAAAGGCTTGCAGCTAAGAATTTGACTTAAATCTTAGAGACACTTCGAACTTGCACTTTTCAGCAATGTTGAAACTATGAGGACTTTGGCAACTCTTAGAGATGGTATAAAGGGCTTTCTCATAAAGGAATGTACGTGAGTATTTGGGGATCCCAGGGCAATATAATATGGTTTGGGTCTAGACATTTTCCCCAAAACTTATGTGATCATAGGGGCTTTTTCAGAGGTGGTTGAATCTAGCGTGTGTGATACTAGGATTAATGGCGTGTGATTACTAAACCAGTACACTGATTGATTTGACACTGCCCTAATCCTGGTAATCTGGATAAGATTAAAAAGGTTGGACAAACTGTTAAGTTTCCATTATTACTGTGCTACCTTTGATTCACCATGAATTGCTGTCCCTATGCCATGTGCCATAGTGTGTTGGAGTCAGTTGATTATGAACTGAAGCCTCTACAAACTGTGAGCAAAATAACCTTCTCCTCTTCAACTTTAAGTGTTGGGTATTTTGTCTTTGAAATGAGAAAAGTAACTAAGACAGAGGCATCTGAGGCAACATAGAATATTCTTAGATGAAACATTAGAGACCATATGCTAAATTTCAGCCAAATACCAGATACTGGAACCAAATTTAGGACCCTAAAATCTTTTAAGGTTGGAACCATAACAGCTACAAAACCCAACAAAATGAATCCAAACAGACTATACTGAAAAAACCCCAATACGATCCTTTAAACCATAAGTTAGCAGTATGAAGCAATGGCTTTGAAGGAGTGTGCTTTTTAAAAAATGTTATATTGAGCATTCTTTACTGAGGACTTTGAGACTGAAAGTAGGTGTAATGTTTTGTATGGAGATGAATAGCAATGCATTCCCTAAAATGAAGAAAGGACCATAGAAGAACATGCATCCAGTAGGATTTTATTTACTCATTTCACAGACTCATTTATCTACAGGGTCAAGTCATATTTCTTGGTTTACTACATGGTTCCAAAGTTTGACCTAACACAAGTAGCATCTGATGTGGGGAGTCCTCTGGTCCTTTGGGTTCTAGTCATCTTACAGAGAGTTCCACTGTATTCCTGTTATGGTCTGTATCTAGATGTTCCCCCAAAACTTCATGTGTGCATAGGTGGGGCTTTTAGAGCTGGCTGGATGTAGGGTGTGGCTTCTGGGATTAAGGACATGTAATAATTTAATTTGTTTAGCATAGATTCAGGTGTAGGTGGTGGAAAGACCTGCCCTAGGTTTGAGTGTCACCAGCCAAAAGACATAGTGAGGATGGGATAAAAGGAAGAGGGAAATTAGGCTGCTGCTTGCTGCTTCCTGTCTTCTCTTTGCCACACTTGGACTGTTTATCCCCTGTGATCCCCCTCGCCCATTGCACCTGGAGCATGCTACCTCTGCCTGCCTTGAAGTCAGCCAACTGTGGACTAAAACCTGTACAAACTGAGCTGAAATAAACTTTTCCTTCTTTAACTTCTGGTGTGAAGTATTTTGTCTTAGCCACAAGAAAAGTAAAACAACTCTCTAAGTTAGAAGTGAGTCTAGGTCATTTTATGCAGAGCTCAGAAAGGGCCAGGTTCAGGAACAGGACAAAGGACAGGTATTCCTTGGAATTGGATGAGCAGAAGCCATTCTTAGGAAGGCTTGCCGATTGGTACCTTTAGAAGTGTTCAGGCACAGTGCTTCCAGTGTACCCAGAGGCTGTTGGAAAGAGCCACGTGGGAAATGAAATAGCCTGGCTCCTTTGTCCTTGACATGTTCATTTCTGTTTTTCTTAGACCTTGGAAAACCCTCCTTGAATCTTCACCTTCCACTGCTTATGAGTATAGGGGATTACATTGTCTCAGAAGTCTTCTACAGTAAGAGGAA
This sequence comes from Thryonomys swinderianus, assembly GCA_004025085.1. Lineage (NCBI taxonomy): Eukaryota > Metazoa > Chordata > Mammalia > Rodentia > Thryonomyidae > Thryonomys > Thryonomys swinderianus. The sequence continues at coordinate 36,657 of PVIC010011173.1, forward strand.
GTTGATTACTATTATCAGCTGGAATTATGAAGAAAAATGAGATAAGATTAGTAATCCATAAACCTTAGTTCCTACTGTGGGGAACTATTAACCAGTTAGAAAAGAAAGTCAGGGAAAGGAAGCATCCTGGGAGGTGATGACTGACTGTGCTGGTAGAGAACCACCCTTCACTGGGTTGGGAAACTGGAGCACTATCTTCCCTATTGTGTCCAGCAAGGAGAAGTAATGGCACCTTTTGCTGCTACTGTCCTGATTGTTCACTGTGGTGTAAGAAGGTTCATGTTTGGGACCCAGTCCTGTCCGCACTGAGGTATGAGCATCTTTCTAATTCCTGGGGCAATAATGTCTAAAGAAAGTGAGAGATAGAAAATGGCAGGCCTCTCATCTTAAATACAAATAGATAATTTTAATTATCCATCAGATAAGAGAAGCCAGTGCCTTGCTTGGTACTTCTGATAGCAGAGTGGGCACTCTCCCCCTGGCTTACACTTGCTTGGACTGTCGATGCCAGGGATTCCTGGAGTGGGTATTGCAAATATTGTCCATGATCACTCCTTGTGAATGTACCAAGTGTGGTACTGATGAAGACGGTGCCCAATAGAAGGGAATTGCCTCATAGTGCTTCTACTCTACTCATGTACTGGATCTTCAATTGCAAAGGGAGTCCCTGAGCACAGGCCCAGTATCTCCACATGCAGATTCCTCAGGATGTGGTACTAAAGTGTCATGCAGTGGACAGAAGCTCAGAAGGTGGATCATTTACAAACTAGGTATATATATGTGGTGGGGAAAGGAGAAGAGTTCCCAGAAAACATCCTCCTGATCATTTGGAGGAGATGCTCATGACGGTGATAGGAAAACATGTGGGTTGTTAATCTGACTTTGTGATTCCCACAAGGGCCATGGGAAGCTGCTAAGGCTCTGCCCTGCCCCTGTGGCTATGGGGATGAATGTCTAGGAACAGCCTTTCATCAGTTAGACTTGGAGTTAGGACACCTAACCTCATTTTGTGTTGCATGGCCCATTTCTTTATTTTAAACTAATTTTAATTGGGTGTGGTAGACATACAAGGAAGTTATACATAATGTGTCCATCTCTATGAGTTTGAAGATAAGCACACATGTATGAAACTATCACCACAGACACTGTAGTTTTAACCATCACCTCTGCAAGACCCCCTTTTTTTGTGAAAAGAGCATTTAATGTAAGATCTACTTCTTACATTTGAAGTATGCAATATATTTTTTTTCACTGTATGCTCCATGTCGAACAGTCCTTCTCTAGGATTTATTCATCTTGTGTAACTGAAACCATTTTCAATCAACACCTCCTTGACTCCATCTCTTCCCAGACCCCACCATTTGCTTCTATGTGTTTAACTATTTTAGATTTCTAATTTAAGTGTGTACCATTCTCAAAGTATACTCATTAAGCTGATTTCTAAGTGGAGTGATAGGATAAAGTACAGGGCATTGGACTACATCTGAATTGCAGACAAACAACTTTAAAAATATATGGGCAGTATGTTTCAAATATTTCATGGTGCGTACTTGTACTAAAACAAAGCTGCTGTTACTTTGAAGGTCAAATATAGTTGGACATCTCATTATTGTTGTTATTTTTCCATGGCTATTCCATCTCTAGACAGAAGACTTGCATAATAATCAACACCCAAACATTCCCTCTGTCAAAATGGTTTGGGTTCCTAGCTCCACAATTACTAAGTTTGTGTGCTTGGGTATGATTTTGAATTTTATAATTTAACCAAAATATTTTCACGTGTCTCTCGTGCACCACGGGCCCAGGATGAGCAGTGAGGACTTGATATGCACACAGGCTCTGGACACAGTACATGGTAAAAGTTGTAGGCATTGTTGTTCTCTTATTCTAGCCTGTGATGACCCAGAATGAGGCAGCCAGGCAACACCTTATAATGCTGCAGAATCAGGAAAGGTTGGGAAGCTTGGATGTCTGACCTGGTGCTTTTTGAACTAGATTGTGAATGCCTAGTTTGGTTTGCTGCCATTTTGGTGTGGAAAAGCATTTTCTGCTATGGAAACACATCGTGTTATCTGGCTTTCTAGAGCAGGGAGAGAAGATTTGTTCTTTGCAAGTCCAGACAGGAAACAGGGAGGCACGTTGGTCATCAGTACCTGAGGCTGGTGACATAGAAAGGCGTGTGGTGTGGGTGTCATGGGCTCTTTGATGCTGTAGGGCATGACTCTGGCTACTGTAGGCTGAGAAGTCCTTTCTATGCCTATCTGAAGGCCAGCAGAGGCCTTAACTATTAGAAATCATGGCTCATTGGCTGCCTATCACCCACTTGCCTGTATCTTCAGGATGTCCTGGTCCACACTATGTCTGGGTTAAGTTTCCACCACCTCTTTCGGGAAGTATGTTCAGAAGGCATTCTATGAGCAGAGGATTGAAATCTGGTTTAAATCAAAGGGGGCCCTGAGATTCCTTTAACCTAATCTCAGGCTGAGCTAAAGCGGATCCCTCTTGTCAGGGCCTGATTATTGTAAAAATTCTCTCAGGTTCCATCTTCTGTTTTTTCATTTGCTCCAACTACCTGTGATTTCGGGATAATTGTACTTGCAGGAATCTACAAAGCATTTGCTTAATGCCTAGTAGAGTGCTGAACACTTCAAAAGTTTTGAAACAACAGCAGACAAGGTCCTAGCCCTGGAGGAGTTTGTAATCTTCCTAGGGTGACAAGACATCCATACTTGTAGCACTTACAGAAGTGCTCCTTTGAGGACATGTCCAGTGCTGTCTGTAGGACAGGCTTGGAGCTCTGTGACACATCAGGGCGGAAAGAGGGGGCCTTGGGTTGAAAAGCAAGGGAAAGCTGCCTGGAGGGATTTGATCTGGGGCTAGGAGAACAAAGCATAGAGTGAATACGGGAGTCTGAACTCGCCAATAATAATGGTCTTTAAATTTTTATCGTGCCTCAGGATAGATGAATGAAAATCAGTTTTGTGAAGGATGTATCGAGGGGGGAAGCTGCCTCAGGGTGAAGACTCAGGTTCTTTTCCTGAGGAATATGAAATGTTTTATTCCTGGAGTAAAACTTGGGTTTTGGCAGAGGACAACTGGCTTTCTATGGCATCCTCTGCTTTGCTGATGTTCCCTGAGGTTTTCAGCTATGGATCATGTAAATGGTTCAGAGTAGAGAAAACCACATACTCTTCTTATCCCACATAAGCTAGCACTTGTTTATGAGCAGATAAACTGGACATGTTAAGAGAGAGACATTTTTAGAAAGACCACAGTTAGCAAGTCAGTAGAAGTTTCCACAAATCTTGTGAAGGTACAGGAAGCTACAGGCCTGTGGGAATAACAGGCTCATTAAATTCCAGCATCTCTGTGTGTGAATTTTACCTCTGTTGCTTGCTGAAACATGTGACCTTGGGCACTGACCTTTAGTTTCTGAGCCTGTAAAAGGGGAAAGATAAAACTTATTTCATGAAAATTTAAGGGTATGACAGAATTTCTATGTAAAATACTTAGTGCAGTTCTTAGCAAGTAGTAAAAATTCCAAAAATAGTAATAATTATTATTATAAGAAAATATGAAGCTGATGTGGTTGTTAGAGCCTGGGTCCACTGTGGGTCAGACACTGGGCTACATAGGCACTTGCCATATGTGGTTACCAGGATTTCTATAAAACACATGAGGAAGATATTGCTTTCTGCCTTTCAGAGATGAGGTAACTGAGGCTCAAGGTGTTGAAGGGGCCCCAATGAGACTAACCTGAACTAGGCTGGCCCGAGTCCAGAATCCTGTTCCCTTCCCATCATGGGCAGATCAAAGGCGGCTGCTGGGGGAATTGCCAGGTGGTTTCCAGGCAGGGCAATAAGTAGATTCTCCATTCAACTGTCTTAGAACAGACCTAAGAGATTAGGGTCAATGGGTAGTAGTGAGACTCATGGGAAATAGTTGCTAATGACAAGAGACAGGCAATCTCTGCTAGAGCCAAGCTCCCCAGGGAGGTCTTGTCCCTAATACTGGCTCAGGGGTGACGCCCACGTAGAAAGTGTTCTTGAGCACTGCTAAGCCAACTATGAACTTTCGCTTCCCTTGGGTCAGGACCTCCCCTCTCAGGGAGGCCCAGAGCACTTTTGAGTCTTGCTTCTGTGAGCAGCTCCAGCCAGGTGGAGGCGGGAGGCTGGCTCAAGCTACCTGCGTGGGGGTGGCAGCTGGCCTCCTGAGGGCTCCTGACTGACGAAAACACTACAGGGTGGACGCGACTTACAGTGAAGCGGAGCCACGGATGTGTGGGCAGGTGTCAGCGAAAGAAAAAGTTTTGAGCAAGGGAAGTTGAATTGCTGAGACATAGGATATCTTAATAGTGTGGGAAAAGGGGCTCATGAGATCTGAAGCTTGATAAAAGGGAGATTATTTCATCATACTTCTGCCAAGGAGAGGGACAGTCATATACAAAGGGCAGGCAGCCCACACACGCCCCCCCCCTTTTTTTTAAATTTCAAAGTAGACCTCCTATGACTGGTGCCCATCCCCAGTCCTGCTCCCCCGGCATGCTTCTGCATTGCTTTTATTTGCTGGTGGAATGCAAGACGTTTAGTGAACATCACATTTACTCTCCTGTGATTTTAACTTTATTTCTAGCTCATATTTTAATTTCTTCACAGCTAAGTGTTTTTTTTCTTGTGGAGCGTCCTGGCTTTTGCTTATGGTCCAGCCCATCTCTCCCTCCCTCCTTCCCTCCTTCTCTCTCTTTTCTGAGACAGGGTCTCACCTTGTAGTTCAGGCTGGCCCTGAGCTCACTATGTAACCCAGGGAAGCCTGGAACTCAGCAATCCTCCTGCCTCTGTCTCTGGAGTGCTGGGATTACAGGTGCAAGCCACCATGCCTGGCCAGCCCATTTCTTTATTTGGTTGTAACCACTGGGGCTCAATTTGAAGAGTTTTTAAAAATTAGTTATTGCATTTTATGAAAAAGAAAAGTTTTCCAGTATTATTTCTAGTGCTTAAAATTTAAAGCGGTTTCTCAGAGATTGTACTTTGCTCTCAGAGATGGAGTTGATTTCAGTTTAGAGCCCTGCTGTATTCACATCCATCTTGTGACCAATACTATAAGATGAATTTCCTTTTCTTCTTCTTCTTCTTCTTCTTCTTCTTCTTCTTCTTCTTCTTCTTCTTCTTCTTCTTCTTCTTCTTCTTCTTCTTCTTCTTCTTCTTCTTCTTCTTCTTCTTCTTCTTCTTCTTCTTCTTCTTCTTCTTCTTCTTCT
>PVIC010011174.1:0-41868 GCA_004025085.1 Thryonomys swinderianus
ACAATCAAGATTGTCTCTTCTCTATCTTTGCAGACCATAACTTTCCTGGAGTATGCATTTTGGGCAAACTCAAAATGTTTTAAATCATTTTGCTTGATTCTTTTAATTAACATAAATCTAGCTAAAAGTCCTTAACAGAAGTCATGTCACCCCATCAACCTTAGGCTTCTTTGAAATTTCTTCTGCAATATTAGTTAGTCCACTTCCCTTAATCTCAGTCTCAGGAAAATACTCTGACATGTAATCAATGCAGGCAAATTTTCTGCCAAGCCATAATACAAGTTGTCTGGAGTCCAAGAGATAATGCAGTCTTTCTTCCCAGCAGATACCTCCTGAGCCTGATTTTTACCCACTTTCTAGTTTTCTTATCTCTGATGAAAATCTGCCATAGAGTACAACCTAAGGCATTCCAACTCTACTTTTTTAGCATCACCAAACTCTTCTAGACTCTTGCCAAAAGCCATTGCCCAAGACTTCTAAACCGCCTAGTAAGGTATAATCCCAGCAACAACCCCAATTCTCTGGTATTAAATTATATTTTAGAATTACTTGTGTTGCTGAGATGGCCCAGAATAACCCCTTGTCTTCAGCGGTAGAGGTTTTGGTAAGTGACTAAATCATTAGGAATTGGGTGACTCAGGCCATAACCTGGAAGAGTGTATCCCTCCCTGTTTCTTCCTTCCTCCTTTGCTTCCTACCCATCACAGCACAAGCAAGATTTCTCCACTCAGGCCCTTCTAGCTCTCTTCATTTAAGTTGTGTGTGTGTAGGGCACTGTGTCTTAACAATGAGAACTGTGACTAAGACATTTTATTTTGTTAGTATACATTTGCAGTTTATAAGGTGTGGAGTGGGTGTATGTATTTAATACAGCTTGCTTCTTTTTAATTCCTTTATCCTTCCCACCTGCATCTTTCTCTGTGTCTTTCCTAATTTTCATTTTTATTGGTTATTATTCTTGGTTCATCTTTATGACACTGATGTTGACATTAACTGAGGTTATTGGGTCCCTTGCATGATATATCTTAATTCTACTTACTTCCCCTTCCATGCCCACTCTGACTTCACCCTAGGACTCCTGAATCTCCTCTCACTTGCAAGAGAACTATCCTTTATTATGCTCTTTGTCTGTACTTTGCTTTATTTAAATGAGAGTTACCATTTGTAATTTAAGCTTTGTATCTAATTAATTTCACTCAATGTTGTCTTGTCCAAAAGTCTCAAATTTCGTCCATTTATTAGAGTCAAGTAGTATTTTATTAGAGCTGGGTAGCATTTTATTATGTATAAAAACTACATTTTCTATAACCCTTTTTCTGTTGTTAGGTATAAAAGCTCCTTCCAGGATTTAACTAGTATGAACCGTGTTGGTATAAACACTTATATGGAAGCACGTCTGTGTATAATGTCTTTAGCTCCATTGAAAAGGGGAATAGTTGGGTCATAAGGGAATTCTGATTTAAGATTGTTGAAAAATTTCCACAATGGTTGTACAGGCTCACACTTCCACCAACAATAGGGCAATTTTCTTCTTCATCACACTCGTGCTAGTATTTGGCAATCTTTGACTTCTTGCTGATTGTCATTCTTCCTGATTTAAGATGGTGTCTCAGCTCCTTTTTCTCATTGCTGAGACAAAATACCTGACACTCAAAGAGAAGGGAAAAGGTTTATTTAGCTCACTGTGTAGAGATTTCAGTCCATAATTTGCTAGGTGAAATGGCACAGGAGCTTCACATTTTTTAACAGCCTCAAGGGAGGAAGAGCTAAAAAAGGACCTTAATAGCCTCTCTCTGCCCCTTTTATTTTATCTAGACTACCAGAATTAGGGCAGTGTAGAACCAATCAGTGACTGATTTAGTCACCACATGCCCCAATCCCAGTATCACACATTCTAGACTCAGCCACCCCTGTCAAAAACCACCTGTGGCTTCATGAGCCTTTGGAGGGACATTTAAACCCAAACCATAACAGATGGACTCTTAGCATTGTTTTAATTTGAATTTCTGTAGTGGCCAGAAATGTTGAATATTGTTTCATGTATCTGTAGGCCACTTGTATTTCCAAGTCTTATTGAGGGTCTCAGTGGATTCAAGTATAGATATTTTCATCTTACAGTGTCTACCTGTATGTTAAATTGCTTCAAGTTTTATTGGAAGAATTACTTTAGAAGTATTGATCATAAATATTTGATGGCATTACGATGTCCTATTTGAAGAAGACCAGGTGTCTTACTTGTGGAAGTCCTCTGTGTATGAAAGCTAACTGAGCTTAAGGCTGGCCCCAAATGACAGATTAGACTTTTCCACTGTTACATTCATGAAAACGTCACTCCCCACTCTCTCTCAAAAAAGCATCTATTCCTACTCCCCTAGGGAAAAAAAAAACCTGAAACAGACATAAAGGACTAATTTAATGCTTAATTTATAAGGGATGATTGGTCTTTGAAACCACTGTATTTCTGAGAAATTATTTTATATGGAATTTGGAGAAGTATAAAATTCAGGCTTGCCTGAACATTCTGTCATGGCTGGATAGCTGTGTAACTGTCTCTAACTGGCTGACTTCAGAGGCATGGGTACTGAGGCAATGCTGTCACTGATCAATTGGGTTGGTTTTAAATGGCTATAGCAGCATTTATTCATGAATTTGTCAATCAATAAAATAATCAATGTTGTTCTTTTATGAAGTTTCAGTGGGGAAATTTTGCTCTCAAGCAGATGACAACTTTCTGTTCACCGAACCTTTTATTTTATTTTATTTTTCCTGATTGTATTTGTTAAAGCTTATACCAGTACCATTCATCTGTGATGCTCTTTGGAACAGCATTGTCACAGAATCCTCATTAACTTTTGCCTGATAAGGTCATTACATTCTTTTCTAGCATAAGCATAATTAGGATCATAATGATTAGTTCTTACAAAATCTACAAATTAAACACATTTTTCATTGAAAGGAAATTTTGAAGAAAAGTAGGTAATTGGATTCTATATCTCATTTAGAAAGATAAGTGAGAAATTTCTGAACAAGAGTTATTTGAGTGGTGCAGCTTTACTGGGTATTAAAATCAAAAGCTATAATAAATAAACTTATAGCTCAGTAAAATTCAGTAATTCCTTTTAATCATAGATTATATTTGAAAAATTGTATTGATAATCTTTAAGTAAATGGCATAAAATATTGCTCTGAAAATGATTTAGAATAGCAGTCAATATATCAAATTCACCAAATAGTGTTTAACATTCTATCTCCATTTCTATCTCCATTTCTTTAGTGAATATTTTAAATACATAATATGACCAACTGATCTCTAAAACAAATGAATGGTAGGATACTGGGACATTAGACTTCTGCTCAACTCCTAATGCCTTAGACACTTGTTACCCAGATTTCCTCTTCAGGTAAAAATAATTATCACCACATTTCAATATCCAAGAATTAAAAATATTTAGCATTCCCTTATCTTTAAAAAATATTTTATGCCTTCTTTCTTAAATACCTTTATTACTGAAATACAACTTTTAGTTGCACATTTGGACAAATGTGTGATGTTAATTAACCCTTCCTTACCTTCATGTTTTAAAATTCTCTTTATGTTTCATTCTTAAATTAGAGTTAGGCCAGCTCATAATCTTCTAATAATTTTTCTGGGTAAAATTTTTGGTGATTTTCTCACATTTGCCTTTATAAATTCATTAATTTTGGTTTGCTCCAACTCTGTCTTTTTTGCTAAATTCCTTCATACAATTTAACAATTAGTGACTATATTTTCTTATTTTAGGTTTCTGCTGAATTTTTAATTGATTTTATTGGTACATTTTACACATACATTATGATCACTTTCAACATTGACAATTTGTACCTGTAGATGACAAATCTTGATTCTCATTTTTTCCCATTCCCCTACCCTCCCTTCAATCTCCAACCCCCCATATACATGTTTTCTTTCCTTTTTTACCCATCACATTTTTTTCTTTCTTTTCCCCTACCCACCTTTTCCTTTTGAACATTTTCTGCGTGCAACATTTTTAAATTAAATGCTACTAATGAATAATCACCAGTGCATAGAATTACTTCAAATTTTTATAGAAATATCATGGTTACTATCATTTCCTGTATCCTTGCACATTCTTAATAATTTAAAAGTATTTTCTAATTTTTTAAAAAAATATTGATTTTACTGGTACATTTTAGGAGTACATTCTGGTCCCACTCAATTTATAAATCTGTACCTCTTTATGGTGTATCTTTTTTTAAAATAATGAATTCTTTATTGGTACATTTTATATACAGTTCACAATCAGACTCAACAATGGAGAATTTGTATCAGTATATGGCATGAGTTAATTCCCATTTATACCTATCTCCCTACCCACCCCACAACTCCTCACCCCCTATATACATGTGCTTTCTTTTATTCTTTGTGCTCATTATTTTCCCTTACCCCATTACCTTTGACTATTTCCTATTTCACAAAATCTATAATACATTCTAGAACTCATTTATATCTACATATTCTCATACTGGAGAAAAGATATATTTATATATCTATGATCTATTAATTTCACTTAGTGTGTCCTCAAGGTGTGTCTATTTGCACATAAATGAATTAAACTTGTTCTTTATGGCAGAGTAGTACTCCATTTTATTAAAAACAACAACAAAAAATCTTCTTGGGCACCTAGGTTGTTTCCAAGATTGGGCTATCACAAACTGAGCTGCTGTGAACATGAGTGCACATATGTCTTTATATTATGATTCTTTTAATTCTTTCAAGTATATTCCTAATGGTAATAAAAGGGTCAAATGGGACCTCTAATCCTAGTCATGGTGTATTTTGATTCTATTTTTTGCCCATTCCTCTGCCCTCCTGATCACCTTCACCCCCTATGTACATGAGCTTTGCTTCCATTTCTAATTTTTACCACCAATTTGCAATTATGTTACAAAGCCATTGTAACAAAAACAGCCTGGTACTGGCAAAGAAATAGTATCAACACCACAGACAAGATGATGCAAAAATCACTCCAGACATACTAAACCACCTCATTTTTGAAAAAGGAGCCAAATACCTTCAATGGAGGAAAGATAGACTCTTTACCAAAAGGTGTTGGATAAATTGGGTTTCAACCTGACAAATATTAAAACTAAATCTACATCTTTCACCATGTACTAAACTAAAATCAAAGTGGATTAGAGACCTAAATATTAAAACAGAAACACTAATCCAGCTGACAGATATGTGAGGTAGAATTCTTGGAGACATTGTTATAGACAAAGACTTTATGAACAAACCCTCAGAAGCAACAGGAACCAACAGTAAGAATCAGAAATCCAGATCTCATTTTATTAAAAAGCTTGTACAACAACAGAGGAAAAAGAAAACATACAACTTGGGTTTCTGCATAATTTTTACTTGGTTCTTTCTCAGATTTGTAATCTTTTATATGTATTTATCCTTCTTTGTAGTTCTTGTAATAGAGGGTTTTTTTGGTTTCATATTAGACTTTTTTTTTTTTTTGACAGGGTCTCACTTTGTGGTTCAGGGTGGTCCTGAATTCACTATGAAGTCCAGGCCAGCCTCAAACTCAGGAATCCTCCTGCCTATGCCTCCTGAGTGCTAGGATTACAGGTACGAGTTACCACACCTTGCATTGTGGTATGTTGTATTGATTACTGATGGGTATGAGTCACCATATGAGGTATCGTTGTATGTGGTTACCGGGGATTGAAATAGGGACCCTACATTTACCAGACAGGTACTAGAACCACTGAGCTAAATCTTCAGATGCATGTTTATTTTCTTTTATAGATTATTGATCTATTACATCAAATTCTTGGCATAGAGAGCTGCGCTGGGACAGATCAGGCAAGTGTGTGCAGGGAAGCTCGCTCGCTGGGAACCTGCACCACAAAAGAGACCTGCGCCATTACCTGTGCTGAAGGCAGCAGCCTGCCGTCCGGCCCCTACTCCACACCAAAGCTGCACTAAGACAGGCCAGGCAAGGTAAAGATTGAAGTATATCCCCTTTTGACTAATGTGCTTAGCTTGGTATGTTGTTCTTGATGATTTTGATGCTATTGTGACTCTATTTCTTCACTCTGTCATAACTTTTTTTTTCCTACTTTGTTGGTACTGAATCTGTCCAACTTTCTAGATTTCTGTCCTTTTAATTGCTTACATCTTTATAGAAGAGGGAAACTACTTTCTGTTTTGCTTTCTACTCCTAGGTCCTCTCTTCATCTCTTGTTCCCACACCCCTCTCCTGTTTTACACTCAGAACCAATATCCAGAAATAAAAGGCTCTTAGCCTGCCCTAATTCTTCTTCTGTATTATTAAAACAATGTGTGCAAAGTCTCCAGTGGTCTTGTAGCTCTTTTTTGGTATGGTCTTATATATGTCCCTTTAGCCTCTGTCACCCTCTGGCATATATGAGTTTCTCAAGATCTATGTGATCTTTATAAATCTGCGAACCCTATTTCTAAAGTAATTCTCCTTCATAATTTAATTACTTTATTTCTAAAGTAATTCTCCTTCCTGTCTTCCTACCTCCGTGACTCCCCAGTGACCTTTTGTTCCCAAAGGATACTGCAGGTACATTTAAGACCTGCATGTTGTATTCATAACTCCTGATTAATTCTAAATTTTGGCATATGACATATAGGTAACTCATGGGTTCAAAGTCTTCAGAATAGAAATTAGAAAAAACTTTTTATTTACTGTTTTGAACACTGTTGTCGGTACTGGTTTTATTATGGTAACAAAGATAATGTGATTATTCTGTTCAAATACCTCCCATGATGTGCCAGAACTGAGAACTCTTAAGGTCATTTCAGATTCAAGGAGGTGCCACTTCCAAAGGGTCATGAATAATAGAAAGAAAGAGACCTGCAACAAACATTACCCAGACACCAGGCAAGGAATTGAACATTAGTAACAACAAAGGAGTAGAAATGAGAAAATATTCAAGAAGTCAGACACAAAGATCACCACCTCAGGGAATTCAGGGAAAAGGGAAATAGAGCAAACTAAAAGTCAAACACCAGGACTCTTTGAGATGGTAACTAAAGTAGATCTAGTAAAATGGAAATCAAAACTCATCTCTGAGATGAAAACAGAGATAGTGTCTGCATTGAAGGACTTCATTAAAGAAGATATCAGTGAAATGATAGAATCTAAGAGAGCAAAAGCAATGGAACCTTTTAAACAGCTCCAAGCAGAGCTCCAGGTGATGAAGATGGAGAAGCAGTTTGTGAAGTAGGATGAATGAAGCTGAGAACTGAATTTCAGACCTAGAGGTCAGGATGGCAGCCAATGAGCAGGAAAGACATAATCTATGGAAAGGACATGGGATCATTAGAAATCAATCCAACAGCTTCTAGATGATTCAAAGAAGAATAACATAAGACTGATTGGAGTCACTGAGGAGACAGGAAACAGTGCAAAAGACATAAAAATTATGTGTGACTCTTCTTTATGATGTGCATTTCTATTGCATTTTTGGATTTCATTTTGTGTTTTGGGGAATACTTAATGAGAATTTATTTCATTCTTCCCTGCTGAACAATGACACTTCTGTGTTTTATTAGTTATTCAGATTCTAGTTACACAGATAAAGTTTTTTGTAATTCTTTCAAAAATAAAATTTATGAAAGATTATTTCATATCTTGTTTTCACAAAAGCCTATATCCTAATCTTCTAACATAACATGGAGCTCTTATCTTAATAACATTGATTTTTTCCTTATGCTTACACCCACCATAGCCCTACCATAGGAGTCCATGTTTCACTCTTATTTCTGTGGTTTTCAGTTTATTCTATATCTGTAAATAGAGATTTCTTCTTTTAGTTAGCAAATGAATTTTACAGTTTAAAGAATAACAAATAGACATTAACATTTTCACATGATTTAGGAGAAGTTTAAAAAGAATCAGACTTACTGAGATAGAAATTGAGGAGTCAATCCCTTTCAGAATAACATCACAAAAATAAATGAAGTATCTAGGGATCAATCTAACACAGAGGGTGAAAGACCGCTACAATGAAAACTACAACTCTCTGAAAAAGGAGATTGAAAGGATATAAGAAAACAGAAAGACATCCCTTATTCCTGTTTGGGAAAAACTAATATTGTCAAAATGGCTATACTCCCACAGCTATTGTGTAGATTCGATATAATACCAATTGAAATCCCAAAATTATATTTCACAGATCTAGAGAAAAAAATCCAAAACTTTATCTGGAACCACAAGACACAAAATAACAAAAGTAATTCTAGGCAACAAGGGCACAGTGGGGGGGGGGGTATTACAATACACAGCATAAAACTATACTATAAAGCAACTATGATAAAAATGGTCTGGTACTGGCAGAGTAACAGACCTGAGGACAGATGGAATAGATTAGAAGATCCAGAATCAACTTCAGATACACTATGCTACCTTGTCTTTGACAAAGGAGCCAAATATCCTAAATGGAGGAAAGGCTCTTTAATAAATGTTGCTGGAAAAAGTGGGTTTTAACTTTCCAAAGACTAAGGGTAGTGCTATCTCTTTCAATATGTACTAAATTAAAGTCAAAGTAAACTAGAGACCTAAATATTAAAACAGAAACACTAAACATTCTCCAAAAAAAAGGTTAGGTAGAAACTCTTGGAGAAATTAGGGAAAGAGATAGATTTAGGGCTAGGGAAAAATTTAGGATTTGGTTTAGGGAAAGACTTTATGAACAAAACCTCTGTAGCACAATAATTAGCTTAAGAAATGAACAAAAGAGATCTCATTTTATTAAAAACTTTACAGCAAAAGAAAACTCTGGCAGAGCAAAAAGATAACCACCAAACAGAGAAAAAAATAATTACCAGCAGTTTCTCAGACAAGGGGCTCCTATGTATGATATACAAAGAGCTTTAAAAAATCACCGCCCCCAATTTAAAGATCCAATTCAAAAAATGGGCATCTGAAATGAACAGATACTTTTCAGAGGAAGAAGTAAAAGAGTCTAAGAAACATATGAAGAAATGTTCCATACCACTAGTCATTTGAGAGATGCAGATGAAAACAACACTGAGATTCCTTCTCAGTCCTCAAAGAATGGCTTCTTTCAAAATTAACCATCAACAAATGCTGGTGAGTTTGTGGAGAGAAAGGAACTCCTCCTCTGTTGGTAGGATGTAGATTATTAAACCACTATGGAGATCAGTGTGGAGACTCCTCAAAATCTTGGATTAGAGATCACATTTGACCCTGCTATTCCCCTGATAGGTATGTATAAGAATTAAAAGATTCATATCACAGTGACATATGTGCACCCATATTCATAACAGCTCAGTTCATGATAGCTAAATCTTGGAAACAACTGAAGGGTGCCCATCAACAGTTGACTGGATAAAGAAAATGTGGTTTTTCTATAAAATGGAGTATTATTCTACCATAAAGAGTCATAAGTTTGAGTCATTTATATTCAAATAGATGTACCTTCAAGACATACTCATAAGTGCAATAATAGGTCACAGATCTGTAAATATCGAATCTTTTCTCTGGTAAGATAATCTGAAGATATAAAAAAGTTCTAGAATATATGGTAGATATTGTCAAATAGAAAACATTCAAAGGGAAGTGGGTATAGGGGTCAGTAACAAGGGGAAGAAAAAATATCGGTAATAAAAAAAGCGAAACAAACTTTCTGTATATAGGGGCAGGGGTTGTTATGGTGGGTGGGAGAATGGGAAAATGAGAATTAAATTGTGTCATATGATGGTATAAATTCTCATTATTGTGATTATGATGTGTATATATAATGTACCAATAAAGATTCAAATTAAAAAAAGGAATCTTTTTCCACATATCATAAAGCATTTATTTAGGGTTAGAATTTTCAAACATATAATAATTAGAAAAAATAGCATATGATGACCTTCCATACACTCATCAGCTGATCTCACTATGTTTGAATAGATTTTTTCCCAATTGAATTCTTTTTTTTTTTTTTTGCTTTTTGGAGACAGGGTCTCGCTTTGTAGTTCAGGCTGGCCCTGAGCTCACTATGGTGCCCAGGCTAGCCGCTGCGAACTCAGCAATCCTCCTGTCTCTGCCTCCCGAGTGCTGGGATTACAGGCGTGAGCCACCACGACCAGCATTATATGTGGTTACAGGGGATCGAACTCAGGTCCTTTCGCTTGCAAGGCAGACGCCGGAACTACTGAGCTAACCCTCCGGCCCCCAATTGAATTCTTTATTGGTATATTTTACATACAGCTCACAATCACACTCAACATTAGGTACAGTTTTTACCAGTATATGACATGAGTTAATTCTTATTTTTACCCATATCCCTACCTACCCCACAAACCCCCACCCATTATCTACATGTGTTTTCTTTTTCTCTGCACATATTAATTCTTTTCACCTACTACATGTTTGAATAGATCTTAACAGTCTTGTAAATAATATTTCAATTGGTTTTATTGGTACATTTTATACGCATTTCATACTCGACACTGAGAATTTGTACCAATACATGGAACAACATAATTCTCATTCTTTTTCATTCCCCTGCCCACCGCACAATCCCCCACCCCCAAATACATAATCTTTGTTTCTTTTACCATCAAATTTTTTCTTTCCCTTCTTTACTTACCCCTATCTCCTTTTCACTTTGAATGTTTTCTATTTCACAATATCTATCATATAATTTAGAACTCATTTATATTTTCAATGTCTCATACCTGGGAAAAGATAAACTACACATATTTCCATGACAAAGAATACCTGAAAAACCTCACAAATACAAAACCTGCACTCCAAAACATTCTAAAAAGTTATCCTGGGGAAAAAAATGAAAGTTGTAAACCCAATGGACAAGGGAAGAAAATGAATGGAAAGTGGAAAAGAAAAAGAATAAAAAAGCCAAGAAAAAAATAGCAGAGCTAAATCAGTCCATATCAGTCATAACCTTTAATGCTAATGGCCTTAATGCACCAATTAAAAGATGCAGACTGTTAGAATGGATCAAGAAGCAAGATTTTACAATATGCTACATACAGGAAACATACCTAATTCAGAAAGAAAGCCATAACTATTTTCCATGGGACAAGAAACCAGAAAAAAGCAGGAGTGGCTACCCTATTTGCAGACAAAGTGTATTTCAAACCAAAACTGATTAAAAGACAAAGAAGGACACTACATCCTCACATAGGGAACAATCCTAGAGAAAGTAATGACATTCATAAATATTTATGTACCAAATTCAAGTGCACCTAACTGTATAAAACAAATGTTAATCTATATGAAAGGTCAAATAGACACTAATACAATTATCAAAATTATTTTGAGCATGTCAACTATGAAGTGATTTTATCCACAGTTTTTGTTCTTTATAATTCTGAAAGAAAGAAAAAAATTTCATTTCATAGCAAATTATTGTAGCTTGTTTTTATGTTCACCCCAAACCCTCATAGAATCATAAGTAGGGCTTTGCAGCGATGGCCTTGTCTAAAGTGTGTGATTTGGGGACTAAAGGAGTGTGGGTACTATATTTGTTGCTGATTGGTTTGACATAGTTCTTGATATGGAAAAATGACAAGGCCCACCCTTATTGTGGCTGGTACCGCCCAAAATATAGGTAGCCTCAAAAAGTTAATAGGGAGAGGTAGGTTGCACAAACTTATTTTAGTTTTATCAACTACTGTAATAAAATTATAAAAAGTATATTTATCAAATTTATAATTCATATAACTTACATAAGGGCAAAAATGGAGAAATTGAAAATTCTTTCCAACCTGAAAGAATGAGATTACTTTCAAAAACCTAAACTATGACTTAGGTTCACCTAAATTTCTAGATGTCTCAAGTAGGTAAAAAAAAAATAAGTAACATACCCTAATATATATTTTTAAAGATAATTTTATACATCTTAGCTTTTAACTCAAACATTAGCTACATTATTAGAAATTTACCATCCATAGCATGGAGTGAAATTTATATCCTAGTATATGTTTATCACTGTAAATTGTAAGTAGTTCACTTAAGTACTCTGTGTTTTTTAAATGTAGGTTAAATTAACCATGACATAAACACAGTGATATATTTTGCAATTATAATAGAAATGAAAAAAAATCTATAACTATCATTTAATATAAACATATATTATTAAATCTATTAGTTAGTTATAACCTGAGATTACTTTGTTAGACCTCTTACAAGAGATATTGACTGGCAGTCTCATTGCAACTAGTTTACATTGAGAATAATTCAACATGATTTTAACTAAACTACAGTATTTCAAATTACTCAGTATCTCTCAAAATATTTTCAAAAATATTTGCATTTTTTAATTTAAATTTTATAAAATGTCATGATTGTTATAAATGGGATAGAATCTAGTAATAGCAAATGCTTAGAATTTTAACATAATATTGACTGAATAGATGTTGGCAAACATCTGGAAAGTAGAATTTAAATGTTTATAGTCTTTCAATTTACATATGACTGGCTTCATTATCTCACATAACCTCCAAAACCTCACTGTGAGCAAGGTAAACAAATCCAAACATTTGGTTTCCCCTTGGGAAACTAAATCAGAGAAGAACAGCCTTTTCTAGCAGATGTACAATTAGGTAATGGTTTGCAACTCATCCATTTCTACTTCCATTACAAATGCCCCATAGAATGCAACACTAACAAGAGCAAAAATCATCATTGTGAAAGCAAAGCTCTGGTCCAACTCTAAGGAAAATACTTTTTAAAAAAAAATTATTTTTATTTTCATTTTGATTTTTTTGAGACAAGGTCTAGTTTTGTAGTTCAGGATGGCCCAGAGCTCACTATGTAGCCCAGGCAAGCCTGGACCTCAGCAATCCACGCCAGGCACTGTGGTATGTGGTGTTGATTGCTGGTGGGCGTGAGTCACCAAGCCCAGCATTGTATGTGGTTACCGGAATTGAACTCAGGACCTTACACTTGCGAGGCAGGCACCAGAACCACTGAGCTAAATCTCTGGCCCAAAAATGTTTAATTTTTTAACAAATGACCTGAGACAAATCTGAAAATGAGAACACTGAAAACAGAGCTGGTATGGAACTGACTATACTAACAGCTAAATTTCTTTTTCTGTGTAAAGTATAATAGATGGGCTCACCTAAATTGTGCACACAGGAGTGTATACACACACACACACACACACACACACAAAAGGAACATATTAGGGCACAATATAAAATCATGTTGAAACTCTGAAAATGAGTCCAGGTAGAGACAACTGTGGAATTCAAGAAAAGTGTACAAAGACTCTGTGGAATTGATTTCCCTCCATGATCATGTATCAAGTTCAGTTTCTAAAGCTATTTTGTTCCTATGCTCTGGGACTTGAGGGTATAGAGTTGGAATATACCAACTTAATTGTCCTGAGGCAAAACGAATATAGAGTTCCTTAAATAAGTCAAAAGGGACACCAAATACTTGACAGTCACATGGCCTCTTCACAATTACCTGGGGACAAGGTAATGACACAGACTAGTTGGGCTGGAAGAATGTTGCAGTTTTAATAGCTACAGATTTCCTGTAGGGTCCTGATGTACATCAATCCAGTTTTAAGAAGTAATGTTCCATAAAGCGTTATCTAGGTTAACTTCTCTGAGCCTTTCTCACCGTGATGCCTATGTTCCTTGACAGAACAAACTGTGCTCCATAATGGGGGCATGCAGTGGTGCTTCCTCCTGAGTCATTGACATACTCAAAAGTTAAAAAAAAATAAGAATCAAGATATACCATATACATTTGAAATGTACCCATGCACTCAATAAAAAAAAAAAATACAAGGTTAAGGCCATAGTGGAAAGTGCTACTTTCAGAAGTGTCTCTGATCAAACAAAAATCTGTAGATTATGACTTTGTGGTCTTCCTCTTCTTCTTCTTCTTCTTCTTCTTCTTCTTCTTCTTCTTCTTCTTCTTCTTCTTCTTCTTCTTCTTCTTCTTCTTCTTCTTTCTTCTTCTTCTTCTTCTTCTTCTTCTTCTTCTTCTTCTTCTTCTTCTTCCTCTTCCTCTTCTTCCTCTTCCTCTTCCTCTTCCTCTTCCTCTTCCTCTTCTTCTTCTTCTTCTTTTCTTCCCTCTCCTCCTCCTCTTTTTCTTCTTCATCATCCTCTTTCTTCTTTTCTTTTTCTTCTGAAATATATAAAGCTATGAGCATCAAAAAAGAAAAGAAATAATTTGGAGCACCTGATTTTTAATATATCTTTATATATTTTAGATTGTAGTCCTTTCTCAGACATCAATTTGTAAAATGTCTCTTAAAAGTGTTCAGTATTTCATATCAATTTAGTTCATAATACTAAAATATTTCACATTTTAATAAATTCACTGAAATAACATATAACTTCTCCACAAAATATTCTTTTTACCATCTAATATTAGAGTTTTATGCAATGGGGGTTATAATTGGATTTCTTAGGAAATTTCATTTAACTTTAAGATCAAGGGAGTAAAACAGTTTTATCAAGATTATGGTCTATATGTAAAATTAAAAAAAATGAATTGTCACCTTCTGTTTACAACATGAATGTACTTGGAGGACACTCTGTTAGGTTAAATAAGCCAAATACAAAGATAAATACTATGTAGTCTTAAATGTGGAATCTAAAATTATTTAATTTTGTGAAAGAGAGAGTAGAATGGTGAATGTCAGGAGCTGGGGTTGTGGGAAATGGGGAGATACTGGTCAGAAGGCAAAAACTTTATAAACTGAACAAGTTGTGGAGATACAGTGAATGATGTGGATGGCTGTGGATGAGCTAATCAATGTGACTGTGTTAACTGGTCATGCAAATTTTATCTACAGAAAATCATAGTTTACCCCTTGTATATGTTTAATCTTTATTTGACAATTGAATATTTTAAGAAAAAAAGAATTATCAAAATTTTGATTTCCTAAGACTACCTGTCTTATCCATAAACATGAAAATAAAGCCACTAAAGCAATTAGTTGTTTTCAGCAAACTCTTGAATGGGCTACAAACCCATCTATTTACCTTTCATACAGTGCATTTAATTCAGCATTTGACAAGTAAGTTCTTGCTTATGTAAATGTTTGTCCAGCCAATATACACTCCAAATGAAATAGCAACAAGAAGAAATAATTATGACATAATTTGCTGAATGCTTTCTTGAATACTTATTCTCATAAAAAACAGAAAAATGAGTTCCTCTACATTTAAAAAATAGTGCTAATTTGTGTGTGTGTGTGTGTGCTATAAAATATACAAGTGTGTAACATGAGAGTTGACTCCATTGTGCTTTCCAGTGCTATGACTGCCTAGGTATAGTACTTGAGTTATTGGAATAGATTTTTCCTATGAAAATTGTGAGAAAAAATTTAGAGAAAGGCAGATTACAAAAATCAAAATCTGTGTCTAAGAGATTCTGACATATATGGGAAAATTTAGTGCTGAGTTAGAAGTACTTTATCTTCTCATTTTTGGATTAGGGTTTTAGATTTGGATGAAGGTCTGATTTTTTTTCAAAATGCTTATGCATTCTACATATTTGTCTTTTTTTTTTTTAAGACAGTGTCTCACTTTTTTTTTTTTTTCAGGCTGGCTGTGAGCTCACTATGTAGCCCTGGCAAACCTTGAACCCTGCAATCCTCTTGCCTCTGTCTGCTGAGTGCTGGGATTACAGGCATGAGCCATCATGCCTGGCTACATATTTATCCTTTGTCTGAAGGATATTTGGTAAAAAAATATTTTCCCATTCTGTGGGATGTCTCCTCATTCTGTTGATGGTTCTTTTGTGGTGTAAAATATTTTTAATTTGCTACAATCTCAGTTGTGGCTTCTTTGCAGTATTTCTTTTATGATGTAGGTTTTGTTCATTAAGTTTGGCTACACCTATGGTTTTTAAAGTTTTACATATTATGTTCTTAAGCAAAATTTTTCTGTTCTAATATTTAGAACTTAACTTGAACCACCCCATTGTGAACCGCTCCCAAATCAAGTACCAGACATTATTAAAGGTAATCACATCGATGAGGGGTCCCAAGTTGTCCAGATATAGTCAGAGAGATTTTTATAGTGTTCACAGTTTTTGCAGCAATATGAACTAGTGCGTATGGTGGAATAGTTCGCATAACATTGGCTAATAATTTTGGTCTCTAGAAATTGGAGTTCTCCCATACTAAGTCCATTTGGGACCCTAGGTTGACAATAGCAGCACAGATATCATGTAAGAGAGACAAAATTTGTCCAAGGGCATGTGTAGTATTTTGAATGAGTTGGTTAAACCAGCAGCAGTGGTGATCTGGTCGTGCAAGGTGATTGAAGCAGTGGTGGCTGTGGAGAGTGCGGTAACTATGGACACAAAGATGGTGATGATGGCCGAGGCTCCCAATCAGTTTTTCTGTGTGGGTGAAGCATAAGGTTAAACAGAGGGTCACCAACCAGTCTTCAGTTTGGTTGACTGGGAGCCAGATGGCCAGAGGGGTGCAAACAATATAGAGGAACTACTTAGAAGAGAGGTTAAAGTATAAGGGGTCAATGCATGGCATCAAAGTCATGGTAGAGTTAATCTATAATGGTTGGTGGTGGGTTAAGGCAAACATGTAAGGGGTGGGCACACGTCGACTGAAAGGAAAAATTCTTGAGTTGAGGGTATAGGACACATAGTACAAATAATCACTGTACAAGTAGGAGGTCCCAGAGACTGGAGAAGGAAGGATTGGCCCCAAGAGCAAGGAAGATGGGTGTAAGGTCCATAGGAAGAGACCCCAAATATTGGGAGGTAATAGAGGCTTCTATGATGTATCATGACAAAGGTCTAGCTGTTGTAGTGCCTGTGGATGAAGAGATTGGGCTGGTTAGTCTCTGTGGTTTTATAGGCAGTGTGACGTTATTGTTTTGGCATGGGCACTCCATCATGTTTTCCTCGGGAACCAAAGCACCTCAGCCTATGATAGTAACATTGGCCAAATACAAGTTGACTGGAAAAAGGGGGAACAGCAAGAGTCAAAAGGAGAGCCTCTGTGGGTGGGGAAAAGTTACTTGATGACAGATTGGGACTAAAGGAAAAGAGTGACCAAAGTGGGCTGCCTGTGGAAAGGGGTCAAACATGGTGAGGACAATGATGTCGGCTGGTTTTTAGGTCGCTAGGGTAGAGGAAGAGACAGTTGGAGGCAAGGCCTTTGTTAGAAAAGCAGACAAAGGAAGGAGAAATGGAAGTATTCCATGCGGTATCAATGGGAGACTTTAGGAGGGGGGGCAAAGGAGAAGCATGAGTGTACTAGCGGTTTACATTGTGGTAGGGAAAGTAATGGGGACATTTTTGAAAGTGGTGATAGGAGTTGGGTAAAGGAGTTGGTAGAGGAGTGGGACACGTAGGGTGGGGGTAGCACAGTAGGGGTAGAGTAAGATGGTGGCTCACACACAGGAAGCTGCCACGTGTGGGAAGAATGTCAGAAAAGGGTGGTGCAGAAAGCAGAAGTTGAGGATAGAAGCGGGGAAGTTTAAGGGGTGGAGTGGAAGGAGGGGGCATTAATCCTTAGGGGGCAGCACCTGGACTTTGGCCAGAGGGGAAGAAGCACCAGCACCATCTTGGGGCTGTGCCTGTGTGCCGGCCAGAAGAGAAGGGGCGTAGGTGCCCTCTTGGGATTGTGAAGAGGAGTCCTTGTCTAGCCAAGCCTCAAAATTGCCTTGAAGTTTGGAGTCAACACATTATATAATCACTAAGGCAATGGGAAAAAGTCTAGCAGCAGATCAAAGTCCCATGCTCTTGAGCCCATACGGCATTTTGGGTCATGAGATCCCAGATTTGGGTGTCAAAAAGATCAACCTCAGGAAACCAAGGGTTGGCTTGTTCTATCCATCCCCAGAATTCTAGTAGTTTGTCCTGGGAGACCCTAAGACCCAGGTTTTTAGGAGGGTTTTTAAAGGAGCCACTTGTGTCGCATGGTCACGCGAGAGGATGATTCTCATTATGGCTTGGAATAAGACTTGGAGAGTTGAGGTCAGTGCAAAGAAGGTGGAAAAAAGTGGCCTGCTGAGCTGTAGGTAGGAGGAATTCTCTGCAAAGAAGGGGGCACTCACCCAAAAGGTGAATGATTAACCAAGGGCCCCACATCAGGCACCAGTTGTTGTCTTGGAGCTGCACACAGGAGGGTGAGGCACAGAGTCAACAAACACATGCCAGACTCTCAGGAGGTTTCTGGAAGCTTGAATTTAATTAATGCAGTGTAGGGTGTTATATAGCACAAGCAGTAGGAGGGGTTTGATGGGACCTATAGCTCAGTGGCTACTGGGAATTGATCTCTGATTTCCAGAGGAGGGCCCAACATTGGGGAGGACTGGGCAATATACAGCCATGGCATGCTCTCATTTTGTCTTGTCTTACTTAGTCTACTGAGGGCCAAGGACTCTCTCAAGACCTAAGAAACTGGTGTACAGTGCAGTTGTCTCAGCTAGATGTGGCTTTCACCATCAATCAGGTGCACTGAATATTTGAAAGATAAAATATTGTGCTCTAAAGTATAGACTGACTATATAATAGGAAAGTAAAATAATTGGCTTCTTTCTATATAGTGCTATTAATGTCGAGTCTGGATAGTAATGTTATAAAATGAGGAGGTTAGACTAAGGATTTCTAAGGTCTTTTAGAAAAATATAGGGAATGCTATAAAATTCCCTGTGAAATGATAAACAGCATATTAAAATAATATATTATTTAACATTAAAATACTGAATAGGATAATGTATTATAAACTACTGAGCATTTTTCATGTAAATGTTTTGTATTATATATTGTATATTCATGCAATGTACATATTTTGTTTTTGTTTCTATATTATTTCTACAGGATATGTTTCCCATTGCATATGATAAATAATGTGATATTATGTAATATCATTATATACATCTATCAAATATCAAATATTGGAAAAAAGGTAAAAATTTATCCATACATCTCAATGAGAAAACATAAAACATATTTTATTGTATAAATTTGTTATCTAACTTTATGTTTTGATATACAAACATGTACATAGTAAAATTATTATTATTATTATTATTACTATTATTATTATTATTATTATTATTATTATTATTATTATTTTGAGATGGTCTTGCTTTATAGTTCAGGCTGGCCCTGAGCTCAACTATGTAGCATAGGCAAGCCTTGAACTCAGCAATACTCCTGTCTCTGCCTCCCAAGTGCTGGTATGACAGGCATGAGCCACCACACCCGGCTCTGTGGTATGTGGTATTGATTGCTGGTGGGTGTGAGTCACCATGCCTGGTATTGTATGTGGTTACCCGAGATCAAACCCAGGACCTTGTGCTTGTGAGGCAGGCACTGGAACCACTGAGCTAAATCTCTGCCCCCATAGTAAAATTATTACTACAGCCAAACATTTGACATGGTCATCACCTCATATACTTACTTTTTTTGAAGGAGAAGTACCTAACATTGACTTTCAACAAATTTGTAGAGTAAAAAACAGCCCTGTGATTGTAGTCTTCATGCAAAATATTAGATTTCTACACTTTATCTATGTAACTACTATTTACATATCTTTCACTTTGATCTATATTGCTCATTTCTTTTGGTTCTTGGCCATGGTAGCCACCATCCTATGCTCTGATTCTACATAGTTGACATCATCTTAGATCATTAATATAAATGAGAACATGAAGTACTTTCTTCTATGTCTAACTTATTTTTCTCAATGGAAAGTGCTCTAGGTTCATCCATACAGTTGCAAATTCTCAGACAAATTTCTTGTGAATGCTCCAAAATGGAGATGACCAAGTGTCTTAGCAAAGAAAATGTCAATGAAATTTCAAATATATGATTAAAATTTCTATTTGTGCTGCATATTAATATGAAGAAAAGAAAATATTCATCCAAAGCCCACATTCACTGGAACATCTTAGAAATTTTACATTATAAATTTTTAACATTTGAAGAATTAGATCACCATGTGTTCAGATATTTCACATTGTCAAGTATAGCATATTTTATTGGGTGGAAGATAGCTATAAAGTGAAGTAATATAATTAGTTATAAGCCCCAAATGTTTACTACCTATAAATGTAACTAGTTACAAATCATTTAGATTAATATTTTTTTTAGAATGTGTTTTGGAAGGGCTGCTTGACATAAAGCACTTAGAAATAATGAGTAATCTACTCCAGGGATACTGCTCATTTTCAGAATTACTTAAGCATTTTTCTTAATCAACCCAATGATTAAAAACAAATTTGCCCAAAATGAAATAGAAATAAAGATTCCAGAGAAGTTTGTGCCAAAATCGTCTAGAAAAATCAAATGAAACATCTCATGTTCAACTTACTTGTTACTATAGATTTGTTTGTATAGTTCTATATATTTACAATAGAGCTACCCCTTTCTCAAAGTTTTCTGGAATAAGAGCCTAAAGGGCAAAGTAAGAGTCTCTTCCCTTCACAGTTATTAACATTCCGTACTTTCACCGTTAATTTTAGAACTGTTCTCTTTTCTCTATAGCAAGACATTCACTACTAGACAAAAAAAGATGGCTGTGGCATTTGTTTAAGAAGCCAGTGTCAGTTAACATCACCTTCAAGTAAATGTAACTTTTGGGGGCCTAAGGATGAAGATAGTTTATATTTAAAAATATTAATTTGGTTAAGACTACCCAGGATTAATATTATGGAGGCTGAACTCCTAAGTAAACTTTGTCATAGAGCATGTTTTCCTGTTTTAGTTTAGAATAATCATAAACTCTTTTTCAAATAAATTTTTGATAAGCTTTTCAACACAAATATTAAAATATAATGATCAATAAAGTATATTTCATTATATGGTTAAATTTATTTTAGCCCTGTTGTGTATAAAATACATATGTATATTATTTACATATGTGTATAGATACACACACACACACACACACACACACACATATATATATATATATATATACACACACACACACACAGAATAATTTTATAAAGGACATGTAAACCCACACTTAGAAAAGATTTCTAGTCTTTGTTCTGTTATTTGAGGGATTTTGCACTAACCACAACTGTGATTTGTACATAGATAAGCTATTTTTTAAAATTCTTACAAGAATGCTTTTCTAACTACAGCATTCAGAGTCGTCAAAATGAACATGCAGATTGTCATTTCTTTTTCTAAATGTCAATGTGACTCTATTTTCCAATCACTGATTCTGTATGATAATGGCATGATTACCAGGACTCAACAGCCTCCCAGAGTAGTTATTGCCTCTTGCAATTCTTCTGGTACTCACTGAAATGATATGGTATATTGTTATTTCTCTGTGTGCAAGTTTTGCTTTTCAAGCAGTTGCAGAGTTCCTTGATGATATATCTGTCTTTTTTTTTCTCTCTAGAGATATTGATGGGCATTTTTCCATTGTCTCAGTTGGATGATGTTTGGGCATGAGAACAGAAGATGAAAACATACGTGTTCAGTGTATTTTAATACTAGCTGTCATAGAAACTAAGGATAGCCTCATGAGAAAAAGAGCTAAGCTGGAGATTCAGTATAAGTAGTGTCCAAAAAGACTTTTTATTGGTGGTCTAGAAATGTAGTCAAGGTTAAATGTAAACTCAGTGGACAGGGGACTTAGTGTTTCATATTCTAAAAAGAATTCCAATGAGCAATACATGACACTGGCTGGGTTTCAATCCTCATAGAGTTTACCAACTATTTCTTCACCACTCCTTCTAGGAAATAAAAAAAAAAAAGAGATTTGAGGGTAAAAGAATCAGAAGGGCCTGATAATACATTTGGATGGAGAAGTTACTTACTATTCCTCTTATGCTGCTTCATCCTTAACTGAACATGGAAGAGCAAAGGTAAGGTCTCCTTAACTTACAAAGCTAAATCTGAGGCACAAATGATACGAAACCCAAGGTAGGAGTGGGAACACTTCTAAGAAATAGATATGAGCATCTGTTTCCCTGGCTAGATGTTGGTCAGATTACAGTATCTTAAAGCCTCTTATGGTATACTGGTTAGACGAGTGACTAAGGAGAAAGTTCAGGGAAGCCTTGGTTTAGAAACCTCTGATTTTGGATTTTAGTCTGTTTGTTGCCTGTAGACTTGTTAGGCTGAGCACCATCTAGACTCTTCCGTATTATTACTGTTAGGAGGAAATAAAATGAAACATTTGGTTAAAAAAAAGGTGATGGTAACATATATTCCATTCTAATTCTTTTTGATCCTTACTTGATGAAAGAATTCTAGTAATGAAGGATAACTGATTGAGGAGGTTAATAGGTAGATCAAGGCATGGCAATTCATGCCTACAGCCCCAGTTCTCTGGATGGCTGAGGCAGAAGTACTGAGAGTTGGAGTCTAGACATAACAACTCAATGAGAAGTTGTCTCAAAGTGTAAAAATTTAGAAAAGGCTAGGTAGCTCAATAGAAAGGTCCTAAGTTCAACCCTTGTCCTCTAAAGAAAATAAATAATAAAGAGGTAGAAAATGTAGAGCTTCACAGGTAGCCACACAACAAAGGAATGGAACTCTAACATGAAGAAGGGTACAGAAATTGGAGTACCCCAGGATTGCAGAAGGAAAGACTTTCTTCTGCTGAGGGGATGACCCACAGTAGAGAGGTCCACATTCAAGGTGAAGGCCAATCTGAAAAGAGTCACACATACCATTTCCTCAAGGCCAGAGAGCATCGGATAGTCAGATTCAACAAAAGGTCCAAGGACACTTACCACCAAAGGTAATCTTGTTAACAGATAAATATCATTTTTATATCTTTCTACCCTTAAGCCATGAGAAGAGTAGGTGATTATAAGGGATGGATGGGAGAAGAATGAATAAATGTATCGAATCAGGTATCAGCTTGGAGTATATTAGACTACAATGAACAAATTCTAACAACTGACTGTGGCCAAGAAGTTACAGAAATCCTTCCAAGGGAAAGAAAAGAAAGATTTAATGGAGCACATTTGAAAGTGATAATAATTGAAAAATACAACATAATGCTAATCTCAGTTTATCAAAATCTGCCTAGTTCTCAGGATTATTCATCTGCTGTTGTCTTCAGTATCAGAAGTGACCCAGCCTCTTCCCGCCTTCTGCTCCTCTGTCTCCTCTCCATCTGGATGAGTTGTGCAGCATGCCTTCATGGTTATATGACCCCAGTACCAGTCATCAACCCACTATGTGCCCCCAAATGTATATTTCAGAAAAATAAACTTAATTTTCTGCAGTCATCGAGTTCGTTTGTCCTGTTTAGCTTTAATCATAGGCGAATTGTGTATAGCTACGGGAATAACAATGACACCAATAAGTGCAAAAGCAGAGGGCATGGGAAAGTTTTTCTCAGAAAAGGACATGCCAGGTAACTTCACTGGGTACACTCAGAGAGAGAGAGAGCTCATGTCATGTTGCATTGATTGTGGGAATTCTGGATGAGTCAGTTCCTAAAACATGCAGGTTTGTCAAATCACCAGGTATGTCAAGGTCAGTCATAACACACTTACTTACTTACTTATTACTTGTGTACAAATAGGAAGTTTGTTAAGCAAGTCAAATAAGAGATATGTTCTTGGTTAGGAAGAAGAAATGAAATAGGCAAAGTAAACTTCCTTCAAATTACTTGCTCATGGTTAAGCAAAGAGCTCAGGTAAATGAGAAGTGCAATTGCATTAGGAATGTACTGTTTCTCAATGTGGAATATGATAAATTATATAGAAAGCTGAATATCACAATATAACATTGAACTGCATGGGGTCAAAAGGCCTGAAACTTCTGTATAGCAGGTTTCTGAATGATATCTCTGCACGCCATGTCCTTGAGAACAGCTGAGGCTTTTGCATTTCATATGCAACAGAGGAGACACAGATAGGGGCTGGACACTACTTTCCCGTTACTTGGCAACAGTTTCTTTTCCCTTTTAGCAACAGGAGAGAAAAAAGCTTTCTGAAAACTGAAAAGACTATGGAACAGAAAAAGTCAAAGCCTTTCATATATCCTCCAGCTGGAGGGAATATTAGAAGAAGCAGAATTCAGCTTTGGATAAAATGAATAATACTTGTTATCTGGTTATGCTTGCGATCCTACTGAAATTTAACCCAAAGTTTTAATGTCTTTTGAAATTAAATCTAAAGTCTTAATATCCTAATCATGTACCTATTTCACCTCTACACCATCTCTTACTTAGGTATTTAAACACACAGTCCTCTTGGTCAATTTATATTCATGTCAGTTTCTTCAGCGTGTTAAACTCAGACTAAGAAGCAGAATATCAGGACAAGTAGCAATTTTCAGGTAGCTCTTTTCTATTTGGTTAACCAACCATATCCTGGATTTCTCATTGAATTAAAAGTCTAGAGAGACTGTGGATGTGGTTGGGAAGAGAAGAAAGAGTGGTTGATATTTAGCAGAATCTTTCACTTTAAAGAGATGTACAATCTTCCTTTTGTTTCAGCAGAAATTGCGCGCGTGTGTGTGTGTGTGTGTGTGTGTGTGTGTGTGTGTATGTAACAAGACATTGGAGGTTTTAAAAGCAAATAAAAGACCTTTACTAAGTCACTAAGAATATATGTATATATGTGAATTATATATAAATGTAAATATATACTTATTCAAACAATTTACATTGCTTAAAGCACAAGAGTACACATAGAAAAAATAAGAAAATGATACTAGTCTATAGGAGATAAAAACTTACTAGAAGGAATTACAGGTCTCAAATTATCTTTTTAAAGAGATAAATATCATTGTCTTTACTGATTATTTAAATACTCCTAACAGACAATGAGGTTCAGAATGCTGGTAAAGGCTGGTGATGCTTGTACAAGGTTGGTTGTTTTTTTTTTTCATGGAGGAATATGCAGCATACACTTCCATGAATCTTGGTC
The DNA here is from genome assembly GCA_004025085.1 of Thryonomys swinderianus. Lineage (NCBI taxonomy): Eukaryota > Metazoa > Chordata > Mammalia > Rodentia > Thryonomyidae > Thryonomys > Thryonomys swinderianus. The sequence goes on from PVIC010011174.1 coordinate 24,878, forward strand.
ACTGTGTCCCCCTCAGTACTTAGCCATCATCCTGGTCACAGTATTAAACATTTCTATCACTCCTACAATTCCTCCTGTTTCAGTCCCTATATCACCATTATTTAGTTTTCCCACTATACAGTAAATAACTCTGGTGACATATAACGCTACAAATACACAGAGTGTCCATACATGTACCAATGCCCTTTTTAGATTTAGTTAGATATTGTATTCTCTTTAGGCTTCTGGGCCATTGAACATGCATACAACTTCCATCACTTCATCTCAGAAGATGGTATACTGTAGTATAGTAAGTATAGGGTGGAGAGTAGGACATAGGTTCTAGGGATAAACTACAGATTTTGAGTAGTACTTCTGGTTCCTATTAGCACTTATAAATTCTTGCAGTTATAAAATAGAAATTTGGGGCTGGGAATTTATCTCAGTGGTGTTCCGCATGTCTCGCAAGTCCAAGGTCCTGAGTTTGATCCCGGTACTGCAAAATTAATAAAATAATAATAATAATAATAATAATAATAATAATAATAATAATAGTAATAGTAACAGAGATTAGAATGACTCCTCAGGCTGGCTGTAAAGATTGAACGAGTTAGAGCATGTAAAACACAGAACAGATCATTACAGGTTGTGAGCATCTCATCAGTATTTACCACAGCATTTTATGTTCCTGGGCTTCTCTGGTAACTACTAGAAGCCATGCTGACTCCCCTAGCTGGGTAAACAATCTTCAGAGTTTGCCCTCAGGGTCTCCTGAACCCTTCTCTGTGCTAGGATATATTCACTCCTGCCTCTTAATATCTATATGTTTTGATTAATGTCATTCACAGTAGCTGGGGAAGATTTCTGGTTCCTCCTTGATTCCTCCCTTCCATTATTTCCTTTGCTGATCTCTCTTTTTGACTTTCTGAATTCAAAAGGAGGATTTACCAAGATCACTGATCAGATGGTATGAAATTGATTGGATGAGTTTTGCTGGAGGACAAACTCACTTTTTCTAAGGGCTCATTGTGTGTGCTTCCCTGGCCTTCTGTCTGTTCTGGACTCCTCCATCTTGCCTGTCTTACTATGTCTAACCATGTTCATCAGTCACTTTATATCCTGTAATGCCAACCTAGTCCCCAAATGCTGGAAAAACCTGCTATTTGTGTTAGAGATAGTCTTGGACCTTCATATTTGCATGTATTTTCTAATTCAGCTTCACTAAGGTCTCTCTGTTTTGGACATCTTGGGCTTGAAACTAACAAAAAGTTGATCTCTTTTCCACTTGTATGTAGCATTATTTCTTGCATTTAGTTTAGTTCATATGGTAAATTTATTGGAATGGTGCTTTGTCAAACCAATATTAGAGAATTTCTGGATTTCTTTAGAACACTAAAGTAAACATGATTATGTTATTCTGACTATATTCACTTTGCCAGAAGTTGATATTTATCGTAGACAGGATGCAATGACATACATGTAATTCCTGCTCTCAGGAGGCTGAGGCAGGAAGGTCTTCATGAGTTCAAAATCAGAAACTAGCCTGGGTAACAAATGAGTTCAAGGCCAGTTTGAACTACAAAATACTGACTGACTAAAAAACTTGTTTACCTTTAATTCATCCTGAAATGGAAAGTTTTATTCTATAATATAAAGGCAGATTGAATTAACAGTCAGAACTCAAATTTGCAGAGATTTTCAAGAACCTCAGTTATAAATCCTCCTTTGAGTAAGGACACAGTAAGGAGTTCTGAGAAAATCACTTAACCTGTGACTCATCTCTTTCAAAGAACAGAAACTTACAGAAATATATTCTACTGACCTAAGTCTCTTGAAAAACACACACATGCACACACACACACACACACACACACATGATCTTAACACAAATGTGTTACATTTAATTTTTTTATATAAAGAACACATTAAACCCCTTGAAAATGCTTCCTTTGTTTAGAACACCCTTATCCCATTGTTCTGGGGATATACCATTGCTTTCTGCAGCAGTTTTGGAAAGTCCTTTTCTGTGTCTTTGTGAATGTGGTGAAAAATATAGCAAATGCTGCTGAGAGCGGTGTAACAGAAAGGCAGGCTCCTAAGGGTGTTACAGTGTATCCTTCTCCACTTTATTCACTCAGTTGTTTACCATGTGACTTCTGACTCTTCCCCAGCATCAAAATGACCTTGAAATGTAAACTTTTTAATAAGTTCAGGACATAGAAATAGCCATAGAGATGTATATAAATTGTACCAATAAAGAATTCAATTAAAAAAAAAGAAATAGCCATAGCAAGGAGCATTTCTAGAACCACTACAGAAATGATGAGAATAGTGTCTTCAAAGCAAGGAGAGTATTATGACAGGCATTAATGATCACGTGTTTTCCACTATCATAGTTTTATAAAATCATAATAATTATTATATATTATAAAATTTTGTAAAATAATCCCCAGATTTTTCAACTACAGATGCATTTACATATATAAGTTAGTTTTTTGGTATGGGGGGGGATTGTGCACAAGGCCTACATGCTGAGGTACATCCCCGATATTTTAGTGTGTGTGTGTGTGTGTGTAGGGTCTTATATATTATATATCATTTTATATATATGTATTATATATAATATATATGTATTATATATATATATTTTATATATATTATTTTTTTCAAATGGGTTATCTTGCTGAATCACTAATCTGTCCAGGCTGGTCTCAAACCTGCAATGCTCTTACTTCAGTCTCTCAGATTTCTAGGATTACAGAAATGTCCCACCATGCTCAGCCTAAGTAGATTTTTAATTGCAATCAACTCTCTGTATGGCTTTTGGCTCCAAAACTTCTTGTGGGTAACAGAGGAGTCAATAATCAAGTCCTGTACATAAACTGATATATTTTTAAATATAGCATACACACATCAACCTGTACATTTCAAATTATTTATAGACAACATAGAATAACTAATGCAATGTAAATATTTATTACATTGCATTATTTAGGTATGATGATAAAGGGGAAAAGCCTGAACATATTAAATACAGATGAAGATTTTGGAAACGTTTGATTAAATTCACTGACAAAAAACTGTGAATCTAGAGTGGCTAATTGAAGAAATATTTGGAAGTGTCCTAGATAAAAAATTTGAATCATTAACCAAGGTTTTCAAAGACCCACAGTTTGTCAGTAAAACAAAGTTAAGTTGCTATTCAGTATTTTTGTCCACTTGTCTTTACTGTTTGGCAAAGACACTTTTGAGCCCTCAATTTCTATCGAATATACATTGTAAAATTTTGTAGCAACACAATAACAAATCAACTCTACTTTTAAAAGAGATAGTGCTTTATTTTTTGCCTCATTTTTCCTACAATCAATTCCCCTGCAAAACCTGAGCCTGAGTCAGACCACCTATTCATTTTCTGCATACCTTTACTCTGTCTGTTGAGTTTTGCTATAAGAACTGTCCACACAAATCTTGGTTTTCATCATAAATGCCTATTTTATTTTTGAACTGAGTTCTCAAAGACCCAATTATCTTTTTTTTTTTTAACCATGTTAGGTGCTCCTCATATATACTGAATAATTTAATGTTTTTCTCCTCTTTAAACTCGAGCCCTTCTTTCTGCCTCTTGGTTTATTTCAAACCACTGTCTCACTAGATAAGTGTATAATTCACAGTGCATACTGAAATAATCAGATAAAGTCATCTTTTTGCCACCTTATCCAAAATGTATCTCTGAACCTATTCTTTTCATTTTCTTTATTTAAAAAATTCTCAAAGCAGTCTAAGTTTATGAATATTATGCCAGGCTAATGCTTGATAGTGCCTCCTTTATTAATATTATTATACTACTTCCCACTTATAGTGGAAAAACCACACCACCAATTTCTGTTTTTCCTTATACCAGAAGAACCTCATCATTCCTTCCCTGTTGATCCTTTGACTGTTAAAACTTCTATACTTTCTTTTGCCAGTGAGATTTGGATAGAATCTAGAAATTAATGTGTACTGTCTTAGCTCCTCCTTTCCTTTTTCTCAGCAGTTCTTCAAATCATTCATCTCCCTCATTCTCTGTCTGAGAGACCTCAGTTGACCGGTTTCTAAGGAAACACACCGGTTTCACCATTTCCTCTGTCACCCTGCTCTCCCTAACCATTGCTTGACAGTTCTCTAAATCCTGATTTACTGCTCTGATTTAAGTATCCATCTCCTTCTGACCCAAGGGACTCTGCGTGACCATCACAGTTCTTTAGGTCACTGTATGCCTGCAGGAACCTACTTTTCTGTCCTCATCTTCTACTACCTATGGCTTTTATGTCCAATGTATGAAAAGACTTTTCCTTTCCTCATGTATTGTGTTTTCTGTTAACTCTTATCTTTTTTACATGCTGTTTATTTAATTATAGACAGCAAATGCCTAGGTGGTTATGTAGGAATCAAAGTAGAAATGATTAAGGAGGCTGAGACGTCCCAAGAGCTCCTAGCCACAAGCTGGAGACCAGGGAACTGGTGTAGTTCCAGTGTGAGTTTGAAGGCGTGGGGATCAGAAGGGCTGACTGTAAGTTCAAGGCCAAGTCTCAGTAGGAAGAGAGGAGAATACTGATGTCCCAATTAAAATATAGGCAGACAAAGAGCAAATTATTATCTTTTACTTAAACTTCTATTCAAGACTTCTATTGACACAATTAGTCATAATAACACAAAGTGATTATTTTACATAATCAGTATTAATCATATCTAGAAACACTGTTACAGATACATCCTAAATAATAAAATATCTGGGCACCCTGTTGCCCAATAAACTTGACATATAAAATCAGTCTTTTTAATACTGAACTGTGTCACTGGATAAGTTATGGATTTTAAAAACATAATAAGAAAACCAGCGTTCCTCACAATATATTTATTTCTAGTTTTTAATCTTTATTGTATTTTACCATTCTTTGTTCCTTTCTTATGCACCATTGTTAAATACCATGCAAATCCTATTCATACATGTTGTATGTGTGCATAACATCTATCTATCTATCTATCTATCTAGATATAGATATCAGATACAAATATCATATGTATATATATATATATCAGACACACACACACACACACACACACACACACATATATATATATATATATATACTTTAAAATCAGTACTGAAAAGCAAAACAATAAAATGAAATACTAAGTATTCCAATAATTTAGTATATGTGCTTCCGAAGCGAGCACAAGTATTCCAATAATTTAAAAAGTTCCTCATTTGTATACACAACTATAGAAACTTTCTAGTTCTAAAATTGTCATCTCTACTATCATCAAGTCCTCTTTCATCCTTTCCATCCAGGATTTGAAGATTTTCTCTACAAAAGGAATTTAAGTGGGTAAAATAGTCCTTTTTTAAAATGGAATTCTGTCAAAAAAATAATATTTGCACTGTCAATGTTACTTTTACCTTCCTATATTTCTCTAAATCACCTTTGTCTGTTTTCCCTTCATAGATATAGGCTCTATTAGATAAGTGTTCACATTCTATTTTGCTATTGTCTCACCGGCAACATGCCTAGTATCCAATTTATTTTACAGAATAACCATAAGTTTGATAAAGAAAACGGTCAAAAACCTTAATAGTACTAATGTATACTACTACAAAAAATAAATGGTTTCTTAAGTTTAAAAAAAGTTCTATTTTGAATTAACATGATCTACATAATGTGGCACTTCCAAGCATTTGTCTCAGGAATAAGACATCTTCGAGTTTACTTGAGAACTAACAACAACAAAAAAAAGGGCAGAAAGTTACATGTTAAGTTCTAATAACAGAAAATAATGGCACATGTAGCAGCATGAACCTTGTTGTTCAGTCTTAGAATAAGAGCCCCAAAAGCAAGTTATTTTTTATGGCAATAGAGGTTGAAACCAGGGCCTTCACACTGAGCCATATCTTTAGCCCCTTTTGTTTTATTACTGCCATTTTTTTTATTTGAGACAGTCTTACATGTCATTAAACTGTCCAAGCTAGGCTGTAATTTGTGATCCTCTTGCCTCACCCTCCTATAATGCTGAGATTAACTTTTATTTTTTACTTCATTAAAACGAATTAATAATTGAGGCTGGGCACATTTTGGCGGCCAATGTTGATTTCTCTGAACAATTTCCCCCAAATTATTAATCTTCATTTATAATTTGTAGTATATCTACCTACTACAGCTTAACAATGCAATCACTTCTATCTATAAATTACATTCAAGAAAGGTATAAATAGACAATTATAATTCATGAATAGATTGACAAACCATGTGAGCCTCATATAGTTATTTCATTTGATCTAAGAGGTGAACTAATCTATTTTACTTTTTTTTTTTTTTTTTGCGGTACTGGAGATTGAACTTGGGCCCTTGTGCATCCATCGTTGGTTCAGTACCACTTGAACTAAATCCCTACCCCTTGAACTGATCTATTTTGTATATTTTTGTAAAATGAATTCCTTATTGGTACATTTTATATGCACATCATGGTCATATTCAAGATTGGGAATTTGTACCAGCATATGACATGAGTTAGCTCTCATTTTTACAACCCATACACCCATCTATTGGAGACTGGATAAAGAAGTTTTCATTTTGTCTTTATAAAATGGAGTATTACGCCATAAGGAATGGTACATTTGAATCATTTATACTGAAATGGATATACTTTGAAGACACACTAATAAATGAAATAAATAGGTCACAGATGTGTAAACACCATATCTTTTCTTTGGTGTAAGAATTTGAGGATGTAAATGAGTTCTAGAATGTATGATGGATATTGCAAAATAGAAAATATTCAAAGGGAAAAAGTTAGGGGTGAGTAATGACAGGTAAGAAAAAATATGCTATTTTGAACAATTTAAGACATGAATATCTCAAACTTTTTTTAACATCTACCATAATATTGTATTCTGTTATCTCAGAGTGGTATTGAAATTTTATATGAACCATAATTTAACTTTATGATTACTTATGTTTACATTGTACTTTAACATTCTATGTATTTTTTACAATACATATTTTATGTTCTTTTTCAGATAAAGCAAAAAAAACCCTGTTTATTTGCAAATTAGTCCATATTTCAATTTTTAGTAACTACCTCAATATTTCTTAATAAAGCAGCTTCTGAAAATTGCCTGTGAGAAAAGTTCCTACAAATCTGTTTGCAAGTTGTGGTACAGAAGAATCAACATATTGAAATGTATAATTTAGACAATATTACAGTGATTCATCTCACAGCAGTAAAATGTCTCATGTTTCATAATAACAGTGACATTCACCAGAAAGACATTTCTCAACAAAATGATTCAAGTGATCTTTTGTCAAATAAGTCAATAATGTCTGAGAAACTTGGTAATTTTATCAAAATATGTGACTTTTCTTTAGTGTTGGTGAAGGCTAATTTTATACATCAACTTGACTAGCTTAAGGGATTCCCAGGGAACAGGTAAAGCAATATTCCCAGTATCCCTGTGGAGTACTTAGAGAACAGAGTACAGTTGAATCATTAAACTTAATAAGGAAGACTCAACTTCACCAAAATGAGGCAGGAGGTAAAGCAGATTTTTACCTTCCTGAACTGAGAGATGCACTTTTTTCTGACTCTGAATACTAGATTTCCTGGTCCTTGAGCCAATGGACTCTATCACTTCTCCATTCTCAGCCTTTAGTTTCTGCTGAGAAGTTACTCTTTCACTGTCCCAGAACTCAAGCTTTGAGATCAGAGGGAATCACATGTCTTACTTCCCTAGCTCTTTAGCTTGCAGATGAAAATCATGGAACATGTTGACATCCATAATCAAGTGACTCAAAGCCTATAATAAGGAAACCTCCTTTTCTTCTTTCTTTGTTTTATATTACTTTTTAGATATAATTTTATTGGAATGGTTTCCTTGTAAAGCTCTCATTAACACAGTCTTCATACTTTTATCTTTATATTTTAATACAAGGTAGCATCCTGTTATTGTAAAAATATGGTGTTCTAGTCTCTTTAATAAGTGACATTAAGACAACATGAAAAAAGATTCACTTTCACACACACACACAAACATATATGAAAACATTAGAAAAATTTCTTAGAATTTTTTTTTTCTGAGACAGGGTTTCACTTTATAGTTAAGTGTGGCCCTGAACTCACTACGTAGACCAGGCAAGCCTCAAACTCAGCAGTCCTCCTGCCTCTGCCTCATGAATACTTGCATTACAGGCATAAGCCACCATGCCCAGCATAATATACCATATAAATGGCTCCATAACATGTTTTGTGCAATGGGTTTTCTGAATGTGAAAGATAACTGAATAAAAGCAGACAGACACAATTAAAATTAAATATAAAATGGGATTATGTCAAGCTAGTAGGCTTAAATAAATAAAAGAATAAAGAGACAACCTACAGGTTGTGAAAACTATATTTGAAAACTTTGTCCAACAACACATTAATATTTAGAATATATATTGAACTCAGAACAATAGTAAAAAGGAAATCTAAATAACAAGAAAAGGAGGTGACAAAATATTTCTCCAAAAAAGAAACAAAATACTAATAGAAATAATTATATGTGTATCAAAAAGACTTAAAATTACTAATCATCTGATACATGTAGAATTAATCCCACAATGAGATGATCATGTCATTCTTGTTAGAATGTTTATTTAAAAAACACAGAAGGAAAATAACTTTGAGAGGATATACAGAAAATAGAGCATTTGCACATTGATGGTGGTCTTGTAAATTATGCCAGACATTATAGAAAACAGTAGAATGATTGCTCAGATTTTTTTTTTTTTTGAGATAAGGTTCCGCTTTGTAGTTAAGGCTGACCCTGAACTCACCATGTAGCTCAGGCAAGTCTCAAAGTCAGAAAACCTCCTGCCTCTGCCTCCTGAGTGCTGGAATTACAGGTGTGAGCCATCATGCCTGGAAATGTAGTGTGTGGTGCTGATTGCTGCTGGGCTTGAGTCACCGTGCCTGGATTGTTGTATGTGGTTACCTGGGATTGGACTGGGGACCGTGTGCTTGCTAGGTAGTTGCCTGAACCACTGAACTAAATTTCCAGGCCTCCAGGTTCCTTTTCCCACAGTCACATCCAGAGCTCTGGCTGTGCCTCTCACATACCCCTAGCCATCCAGAATTATAACAATGGAAGCACTTTGAGTACCAAAAGACGCTTTTCTTTGAGTAACTACACCACCTCTGTCTATTAGCTGAAACTAATTCAAGTGTATTTCTTCCTTAGGTATTGTTTAAATTACTCATTAGTCAATATACTAATCTTGGATCACACTTACTTTTGACATCCTGGGACTCAAATTTGGTGATTTAAAATTGAATTGATATTTTACAGTTGATTTCAGTTTTATCATGATATGTTTCATGATGCATTCATTTATTCATTCATTTAATCAATATCCATTTGCAGTACATGCTTATGTTCCTTGTACAAGTTCATGTGTGTACATAACACATCTTCATTCCACTTTTTATTCTTTTTTCACCCCTTCATATGCCTTCCTCTGTCCTTGATCTCCTTCCAATTTGAGAAAGATCTATCTCTTTACTTCTTATTGCCTTTTATTTTGCTCCTTATTTATTTAGCTTTTAGACTTCGTTTTTTTATTTCAGTAAAATCAAAATAAATACCACATATCAATGCTAACATCTAAATTAATACATTAAGTCATTAAACTTAAAGTGATTTGAGTTCAATGTTTACATTCAGCAAGTTGAACCTATTCTTATTTACCAAAAATATTCCTGTGTGAGAGTAGCTCTGAAAGTAAAAAACAAACAAAAAAAATCACTGAGTGTGTCATTACATTTTTGAAGTCTGAAAATATGTGAGACAGTCACTAAAAACCTAACCAAAAGATAACTGAACAAAACTCAGAGAAACTTTGAGAATGTTTCATATCATTTTAGAAATTTCATTAATATCTTAAAGTACATCAACAACTTCACAAATAGCAATTTCAAGCTGCCAGGTTTTTCTTAAATTGTATCAGAAAATTCCAGCTCCAGTGTCAATTCTGGTGACTTAACCATACTACGACAACATTAAAATCTCACACTATTCTTAAATATATTATTTCACATATAGTGGCATTCAATATTCAAGTGCCAGTGTTTGTTTTTTGTTGGTCAGGTTTCTATAATTTTTTTTTTTTTGAGACAGTGTCTCACTTTGTAGTTCAGGCTGGCTCTGAGCTCACTATGTAGTCCAGGCAAGCCGCAAACTCAGCAATCCTCCTGTCTCTGCCTCCCGAGTGCTGGGATTACAGGCGTGAGCCACCACGCCCGGCACTGTGGTATATGGTATGTGGTATGTGGTATTGATTGCTGGTGGGCGTGAATCTTCATGCCCAGCATTGTATGTGGTTACCGGGGATCGAACTCAGGACCTTGCGCTTGTGAGGCAGGCTCCAGAACCACTGGGCTAATCCTCTGGCCCAGGTTTCTATAAATTTTCAAAGAATCACTTTTAGATTTACAAAAGTAAATATTTGTCAAAATGTTCAGTAAATATTATATAAACAAGTAGCAAAAAAGTATATGAGGTCTGTTATGAGCAAATATTTTTCTCCTTAACTATCCTCAGTGATACCAAACAAAATGGTAGAAACTAGTCCTTGAAACACTTTGTTCAAAATCTCCAAGAAAAAGAATGAGATTGGAAGCTTAAGGATAGGAGCAGAAATCTTGTGTGTGTGTGTGTGTGTGTGTGTGTATGCACATGTGTGTATGCACAATATAAGTATTTTGTTAAAAATTGAAAGCAAACTCCTTCTCCATAGTTTGTTGTTTCCAAGCAAAAATATAGTAGCTGACAGGGAATTCTTTCCTCTATAAACAAACAAGCAAACAAACAAAAAGATGTGAGCGAAGCATCCAAGAGAGCAAAAGAAAATCAGATGAAGCAAGGGGGTGAGCATGCGAGTCCTCCCTGAGCTGGAACTCCCTACAGGGGAGGGAAGGCCAAGTCTTAGAGACTGCCACCCCCCAGGCTGATGACCCACAACCTGCTTCCAAGAAGCAGCTCACGGCATGGAGTGGGTCCCCACAGGACCACAGTGGCTGCTGCTTTGAATGCTTTTGGACTTGATTCAGAGAGAGGACAAAGGATTGGCACAGTACAGTAGGGAGGGCCTGTCTACCACTCCAAGGGATGGAGGTGCCTCAGTCCAGACAGCATCTCCAGGCCTCCATGGGCACCGACAGTGGGATCTGTAAACACCATTCCCACAGTCACGACTTCTCGTCTGGGTTTGTTACACCAGGACTTTAGGTTGGAGCCCCCACCCCTGCTCATCATACTGAAGGGATGGATGCATACTCAGTTGGCCATTGGTGAGTTTCTGGGTTTAGCGCCATCTACAGGATGCTCGGCTCACTTTCAGAAAAGGGCACCTTTAATTTTGGAGCCTGCAATTCCCCAGTAGAACTCAGGAATCAATGGGTATACCTTGGACAGCTTGTTGCTAATAGACTTTATTTTATCCAATTCTGTTTTGTTTTTTGTTTGTTTGGAGTTTTTAAAAATCTTTTGTGGACTTTCTGAGATGGTAACAAAGGCAGATCTAGTAAAATGGAAATTAGAACTGATTTCTGAGCTGAAGACAGAGATAGTTACTGAGGTAAATGAAATAATTAATAAAGCCAAAGAGATCAAGGATATGATACAATCTGAGATAGCAAAAGAGATAGAACCTTTTAATCAGCTACAAATAGAGGCCTAGGAAATTAAAAAGGAGAGTGAAAGTTTGCAAGGTAGGATAAATCAGGTATAAGACCAAATTTCAGACCTAGAGGACAGGATGGCAGCCAATGAACAGGAAAGGCATAATCTATGGAAAATGTAAAGGGCCCATGAGAAATCAATCCAACAGCTCCTAGACGATTAAAAAAAACGTAAGATTGATTTGAAGTCACTGAAGAAGCAGAGATAATGCAAAAGACATTAAAAAAGAAACTGTTGATTGAGATACTGGCAGAAAACTTCACTGGAAAATGGAAAGAATGGGACACACAGATATTTGAAGCATATGACTCCAATGGTTCTGATATTTAAAAAAATCTGCATGTAGGCATACAATTATAAGGATTTTGGACATGCCAAAAAAAAAAAAAAAAAAAGAACAACGTAGATTTCCAACACCCAGAGTGGTGGCCTGTCAGCCGGCCCCCACACCACCCCAGAGCTGTGCTGAGACGACTCAGGTCAGAGAAGCCTGGATCCATTTCCAAAACCTGGAGCGACAGCTTGCCAGCAGGCTCCCACTCAACCCGAGAGCTGCGCTGTGATGACCCAGGCCTCAGAGCAGCCCAGAGCCATTTCCTGTGTCTTCCCACACCGGAGGTGCACTGAGACAGACCAGGAAAGTTAAAAGGTGAGGAATAACTCTTTTTGACTAATGTGTTTAGCTTGGTACATTGTCATTGCTGATTTTGATGCTGTTACTACTCTTTTTATTTCTTCATTTTGAAATAACTATTTTTTTTCTTATTTTCCTACTCTGCTGGCACTATATCTCTCCAACTATCTAGGTTTTTGCCTTCATTATTGCTTACATCTTTATAGAAAAGGGAATCTAGCTTAAGTTTTGTCATCTACTCCTAAATCCCTCTATTCACCTCTTGACCCCACACCCTCTCCTATCTTCCTGTCAGAACCAATACCCAGAAGTAAAAGACTCTTAGGCTGCCCTATCTCTTCACCTGTACTATTATAAGAAGGTGTCTCCAGATGTCTTACAGCATACAGTTGCTACTGTTTTACATATGCCCTTTTAGCCTCTGTTACCCTTTGTCATATATAAGGTTCTCGAGATCCATGTGATCTTTATAAATCTACTAGCCCTATTTCATTCTCCTTATGACTCTCTACCTCCCTGATTCCCCAGCAACCTTTTATTCCCAAAGGGTTCTGGGGGTACATTTAGGATCTGCATATTGTTTACACATTGCTGATTAATTCTAAATTTTGGCATATGGGCATAGAGGTAACTCAGGAGTTCAAATATTCAGAATAGAAATTACCAAAACTTTTCATTTCATTTACTTGTTTAAACTGATATTGGCACGGATTGTATCATGGTAACAAAGATGATGTGACTGTTCTGTTCAAATACCTCTGTTGATGTGTCAGAACTAAGAACTCTCAAGGGTCATTACAGATTCAAGGACACCGGATAAAGGTGCCATTTCCAAAGGGTCTCAGATAATAGAAAGAAGGGACTTGCAACAAAAATGGCCCTGTCATCAGGCAAAGAATTAAACAAATAGCATTAGTAACAAAAAAAAAGAGTAGAAATGAGAAAATATTCAAAAAACGAGACATAAGGATCACCACCACAGGGAAGTTAAGAGAAAAGGGAAATAGAACAAACTGAAACTCAAACACTAGGATTCTTTGAGATGGTAACTAAAGCAGATCTAGTAAAATGGAAATCAGAACTCATCTCTGAGATCAGAACAAACATACTTTCCACAGTGAAGGACATCATTAAAGAAGAGACCAATGAGATATTAGGAGAAGCAATGGAACCTTTTAAACAGCTTCAAGCAGAGCTCCAGGTGATGATGAAGGAAAATGAAAGTTTGTGCAGATGAATGAAGTAGAAAACCGAATCTCAGACCTAGAGGACACCACATCAGCCAATGAGCAGGAAAGAAATAATAAATGGAAAAGATCAAGGGACCATGAAAAATCAGTCTAACAGCTTCTAGATGACTCAAAGAAAAATAACATAAGACTGATTGGAGTCACTGAGGAAGCAGGAGACAGCGAAAAACATTAAAAAAAAATGGTTGTCAGAGATAACAGCAGAAAACTTCATAGAAAAAGAATTGGACATACAGATAAATGAAGTGTATAGAACTCCAAAAGGCTGTGACATTAAAATATCTACACCTAGACATGTAAATATAAAGGTTCCAGATATACATCAAAAGAAAGAAATACTGAAAGCTGTGAGAGAAAGGAAGAAAATCACCCACAGAGGGAAGCCTATTAGGATCACAGCACTTTTCAGCAAAAACATTCAGTGCAAGGAGAGCCTGGGGCAAAGTGTTTCAAGCATTTAGGAAAACAACCTCCAACCTAGATTGCTGTATCCTGCAAAACTATATTTCAGAATAGACAGAGAAATAAGATACTTCCATGAAAAAGAACACCTGAAAAACTTCACAAATATGAAACCTGCACTCCAAAGCATTCTAGAGAACATCTGCAGAAAAAAAAAAAAAAACCCAGAAAATTCCATACCTATGAGACTTAGCAGAGTGAACTCACTGGGGAAAACAAGAAACTAAATGGAAAAGGGGAAGAGCAAGGAAGAAAAGAACCAAGAACAGGGAAACATGGAATCTCTGTATATGTCCATATCAGTCATAACCATTAATGTCAGTGAACTCAATGGGGCAATTAAAAGACACAGACTAGCAGATCGGATCAAGAAGCAAGATCCTACAATCTTCTGCATACAGGAAACACATCTAATTCAGAAGGAAACCCATAGACTGAAAGTAAAGAGTTGGAAAACAATCCTTCATGCCACAGGAAACAGCAAAAAAGTAGGAGAAAGAGTGGCTATCTCATATGCAGATAAAATAGATTTCAATCCCAAGATTAAGAGAGATAAAGAAGATCATTATATTGTCATACAGGGAACTATCCAAGAGAAAGAAATAACAAGCATAAATATTTATGCACCAAACTCTAACACACCCAACAATATAAAACAAACATTAGTGGACGTGAAAAGCCAGATAACCATGACAATAATAGTAGTAGAGGAATTTAATATTCCACTGTCACAAAGGGACAGATTAACTGGACAAAGAATCAATAAGGAAATACTTGAACTAAATCAAACTTTTGAGCAAGTGGATTTAATAGATGCCTACAGAATATTTCAGCCTACAAAGCCAGAATATACATTCTTATCAGCTGCTCATGGATCATTCTTCAAAATGATCACCTCCTGGTTCATAGAACAGGCTTAAATAAAGGCAAAGGAATTGAAGATATCCCATACATACTCTCATGCCATAGTGGCTTCAAATTGGATCTCAATAGCTAAAGAAATTCCAAGATACTCAGAAAAACATGGAATTGAACAACACACTTGACCAACCGATGGGCTATAGAAGAAATTAAACACTTTTTACAGATAAATGATAATCCCAATTCAACACACAAAAATTTATGGGAAACAATGAAAGCAGTTCTATGAGGGAAATTCATAGCAGTGAATGCCTACACTCAGAAAATAGAGCAAACTCAAATAAACAATCAAATCTGAACTTCAAACTATTAGAAAAATAGGAGGAAGACAAACCCGAAGATCATATAAGGGAGGGAATTATAAGAATCTGAGCCAAAATTCATGCAATGGAGACAAAGAGAATGATAGAAAGAATCAATGAAGAGGTGGTTCTTTTTTTATAAATTGAATTCTTTATTGGTACAATATATATACATTTCAAAATCAGATATAACATTGGGGAATTTGTACCAGTATATGACACAAGTTAATTCTCATTTTTACCCATATCCCTACCCACCCACACCTCCTCACCCCCTTGAAACATGCTCTTTTATTTTTTTCTGTATTATGTTTATTCCTTCCCCTCATCACATACCCTCACCAAGTTTCCTATAGAAATTTTCCACTCTATAAAAGCTGTCCTACTTTCTAGAGCTCATTTGCATCTACAGGTGTTCATGCCAAAGAGAAGATCAGGAAATTGTCTATCTGGGATCTATTGATTTCACTTATTAGTATATCCTCCAGGTGTCTCCATTTACACCTAAATGGATCGATCTTTATGGCAGAATAACACTCCATTTTATACAAAAACCACACCTTCTTTATCCACTCTCCAGTTGATGGACATTTGGGTTGTTTCCAAGATTGAGCTATCACAAACTGAGCTGCTATGAACAAGGGTGTACATCTGTCTTTCCAATATGATTTTTTAAATTCTTTTGGGTATATTCCTAGCAGGGGGATAGCAGGGTTAAATGGGACCCTTAGTCATAGTTCTGTGAGAAATCGCCACACAGATCTCCACAATGGTTGCACAAGTCTGTAATCCCACCAACAGTGGAGAAGGGTTCCTTTCTCCCCATAGCCATGCCAGCATTTATTGTTGGTTGATTTTGTGATCGCGGCCATTCTTTGTGGAGTGAGATGAAATCTCAGTGCTATTTTCATTTGCATCTCTCCAATGACCAGTGATGTTGAACATTTCTTCATATGTTTCTTCACTGCTTTGACTTCTGCCTCTGAGAAGAGTCTGTTCATTTCAGTTGCCCATTTTTGAATTGGGTCTTTAAACTTGGGGAGGCTGATCTGTTTGAGTTCTTTATATATTGTCGATAATAGCCCTTTGTCTGATACACAGCTAGTAAAGATTTTTTCCCATGTTGTTGGTTGTCTTCTAGAAATGCCAGTGACTTCTTTGGCTGTGCAGAAACTTTTCAGTAGAATGAGATTCCCATTTGTTGATTCTTTCTGCTAGTTCTTGTGCTAGAGAGGTTTTATTCATAAAGTCTCTGCCTAAGCCAATGTCTCCAAGAGTTTTACCTAGTTTGTTTTTGAGCAGGCTTATTGTTTCTGTTTTAATGTTTAAGTCTTGAATCCAGTGTGAGTTTAGTTTTGTGCATGGTGAAAGTGATAGGTCTAGCTTTAGCTTTTGGCAGGCTAAAGCCCAGTTTTTCCAGCAACATTTGTTAAAGAGGCTGTCTTTCTTCCATTGGGGATGTTTGACTCCTTTGTCAAAGATAAGGTGGCTTGGGCCGGAGGGTTAGCTCAGTGGTTCCGGCGCCTGCCTCGCAAGCACAAGGTCCTGAGTTCGATCCCCGGTAACCACATATAATGCTGGGCGTGGAGACATGCCCACCAACAATCAACACCGCATACCACAATGCCGGACGTGGTGGCTCACGCCTGTCATCCCAGCACTCGGGAGGCTGAGACAGGAGGATTGCT